>WMED01019034.1:0-12538 GCA_019650415.1 Pipa parva | reverse complement strand
ATATACACTTTGTATACAATATACACTGTAAACTTTTTGTATATACACTTTGTATACAATGTAAGAATCCAAAATGAAATGAAATCTGGGGAAGTGGCGAATGAATGCGGGTTCTGATCGAGATGAGACTCTATGGACTTTCATGAATATAAAACCCTTAGTTTCTGCAAATTGTGAATTCTTTCACCAAACAATAATTCAATGTTGGGAAACGAGGGCATTCATAATATTTTAAAATAAAAATTCTGCAATGGCAATAAGGTGTTAATATGTGACACTAATAATGGGCATTACTTATCAAAATCCAAATTGTTGCGTAAAGGTGTGAATTTGCCATTTTCCCATATTCCGGTATTTAGGAAACTGCGATGTGGTGGATATGCTGGCTAACAACAGTCACACAGCACGTAACAAAAATGGTTACTGATGCGGTCGCAACATTACAATGGGAATTCTGATGCGGTTGTGGATTTGCTATGGGAATCCACTGTTTAGTGAATAACGAGTAGAGAATCAGATCCACCCAAAGTGATGAGAATTTGCTCCGACAGATGAATTCTCCCTTTCATAAATAACCCCAGAAATTGGGGCATAAATACATTTTTCATATATTTTTAAAGTGACATTATGCCGAAATGGGTTCAAAAACTCAGCGAGCGAATACTAACATGAACGAGGAGTTATCTGTCATTAAGAAGAATGCAGAAACAGTTGATTTATGCTGCTATTTAACACTAAGCAAACCACTCCAAAATAGCAACATTTACATTAGTGAAAACAATTCTTGCGTATTGTCAGTATGTAGTCATAAATAAAGTCATAAAGGGATTCCAATCTCAGCAAGAGCATAAGAGTTGCCTCGCCGAGACGGGAATCCCTTTAATGCGCATGCTGATGTCCGCGTGCAGGACATCAGCATGCGCATCTCAGTCATTCCGAAGTGAGGCGAAGACTACGCACCTCACTTCGGAAGATAGAGAATTCCCCCCATAGTGTTATGATGTAGCCTGTTTTTATTTTATAAAGTTTGGCATTGACACTAGAAATGGGTCTTGCTTTAAAATGACAGACATTGGGCAATATTTTTATAATATTTTTTTCCTACTTTAAACAAACGATCCAATTCAATGACAAGTTACTGTTGCTAAAGTGAAGCAAAAAAGCACTTTCCAATCATGTTGGGAATGAAGAGAGACTCTGGTATTTTTAGGAATTTCTGGTATGCTTTTTGACTCTCCAGCTGTTAAAAGAAACATACAGTTTTTAGCATATGGTAAAGTGATTTGGGAGATGTTTATAAGATATTATTGTGAATTAAAGACATCCACAGGTACATCTGTATGTATAGGAGGGGCGCATGGAGTGTGTTTCCTCCTTACTCATATATTTGTGTTGGAAACAAGGGCATAGAGATGTTACAGATGGATAGCACCATTTTATATCTACTCTTAAATACTTCTTACTTGACTCTTCGATAATTCAAAATAAAACTTTCTTTAATTTCATCTTGACATATATATTCTTTTAAAGAGAGGAGGGGATCTCCAATTTCAAAAATAGTATTTAACGATGTAAAATAAAACATACACCAATAATGACATTCTTATAGAAAAATGAATGATATTCCTACGTGAGGTCCGACTTGCTGGAAATAATTTCATTACGACTGGTTACCCCATTCTGCATATGCTTTTGTGAGCATTCATGGTCACTTCGGACCTTTTAGGATAACAATAATATTATTTCTAGGAGGCAGTAAATGCAATTAGCAGCAATCGGGGTTTTATCAAGTAACACAACTGTGGGATTTTAAACTTGGATTCTAGCTGGTATTTTAATGAAGTGTGTGCAGAAAGCAAAAACATCTCTGTCACCCTACCAGCTGAGTTGAATACACAGATCTCTTAGAGGGACACCATGTGTGAACACTCATATTAGTGGACCATGATTTCTGCTACAACAACAGTTCACAGCTTTATCATCCTGAGGTATTCTTCTCCACAGCACAACGTGTCAAAGCTTTTATCTAGAAGTCTTTTTGGACACATAATATGACAGTGTTGGAAAATAATATACTCTTCAGACAAGGGGGCCGATGTCATTAAAAGTTTTATAGCGTATATCATCTGTCAAATATCCATTTGTTGGAGTCCTTTCCAAAGACTTACAGACTGTGAAAGCGTTAATGGAGCGAAATAAGGGAATGTCCAGAAAATAGTTTATTTAATGCATTTTCACCCAGCAGGAAGATGATCTGAAAATTCAGGAATGGATTCTAATGTTTTTCATGAATGTTACATTTTTTTTTTTTAAATCTTCCCTAGTTTGTAAAACACCTCGAACTACATTACAAAGAAAATTAGAATATTATTCAAAAGAAAACGCTTTTCTGATGGACATTTTTTTAGAAACAATGAGAAAAAAAAAAATGACTTCACCATATGTTAGAACATAGAGTGATAATGTAGGAGACAAGATACACAAGAGATTGGTTTTTTCACAAATATAAAAATATGAGCATTTTTTAGCATTAAAAGCTACTTGTTGTCTTAAAAATACGTCATTTTTTTTTTCACCTGTTCCCAAATATATATTTCACAGTGATCTTTTCAACATCTCTTAATTCTGAATATTAAGATTTTTTTTTTTAGGTATTGTTATTTAAATGAGATATTGGTATATAAATAAAATATGTTCCCCAAAAATATGTACAGGTTTTCAGATAATTTCCCTTAAGATCCCTGGCTGCCAAGGAAACCAGAATTACAACATCAACTATTGGCTCCATAAAAAACACAGACACTTTTTATTGGTTGAAAATTTTGGCCACAACTTTATTAAAATATTGCAGGTAACCAACATGTTATAGTAGAGGTTGCAACCAGCAACCGGCACCAATCAAAACACAAAGCTCCAAGATTCTCCATCAGTTCCCGGGAAGCATACCCAAGCCGTAGGCTACAAGCGCAATTGCCACAACTCTCCAAATTCATCCAAATTACGGAGCATAAATTAACATAGAGATGGAGGGTGGGAATGATGCACAGGCTACACATCAGAATCTGATAAACTGTATGACAAAGGTGGGTGACATAGTGGGGAGGACAGTGACAACACGATATATTGGGTGCACAAAATTGTAGCTGGTTTGTCAGGCATGGCCCAGTCTTCCCTGTGGCTATTTAAGTGCAGTGGGGAGAGATTGGTGGCTGTTTGTACTCACTCACAGCATCGATAAAGTCATTTTCTTAAAGTCATTCTTTATAAATATTTCTATACAGTTTATACGGATTGAAAAGTTAATGCTGCTTAAAACTAGTTTTCTTCAGGGTACTTAACTGACTTTAACATGTAGGGAAACTCCGGCACTCCAATGTAGTAAAAACCAGTAACGTTTATTGATCCATTTTAAAATCCAAGCATCAAGGTTAAAAACAAAACAAAAAACAAAACAAATAGCACCCTCTTAACTGACTTTAACAGTAACACGAAAAACTGATGATTATTACATTTATTTAATTGTAAACATTTTAAATTGTGTATACAAAGGTAAGCTATCAATTTAGCTTTACAAAAAAATCAGGCTTTAGAGAATATTTACTGTTTATTTACATGTTGAACAACATGGCCATTATCAGTAAACATATCTCCTAATATATTGCAATGATGTAGTCTGTTTCTTTCTTTTTTTTAATAAAATTAGGTATTGACACTGGACATAGATCTTTTGTTAAAATCACAGCAACATTTTTATAATACATTTCCTACTTTCCTACAAATGCATTACAGATATAAATCAATGAGGACTGTTTAACAACATGGCTGCTATCTGTAAATATAATGAAAGGCATAAAGCAATAACGTTCATGAATTCAACTTCAATGATAACATTTGTACAAATGCTGTACTTGAATAACTTCCATGTCAATTCAAATGGGAAATTTAGATTTTGTTTCTTTGTTTGTTTAGTGTTACCTTTAATGATGCCTGGATGAACTGGTTGAAACTGGCCCATAACTTCCCCATGATGCCTGTTATGTAGGTTACCCTTAGATACTGGTTATAGCTGTGTTTAAAATAGCATTAAACATGACCCGCTAAGAGCGGTACTTGATCCGTTGAAAACATTTCTCACCATAACCCGCCAAAGCCCTACACAAATGTGAGGCTTTTTTTTTTTTTCCAACCATTTGGTTCACCTAAGAATTTGCTACAGTCAATATTTTCGATGCGCGTTAGGAATACTCATAAAAACATTTGAAAAGAGCCAAAGACATTTATTTATAAAACTATAATTCTTTGACAGGAAAATGTACTCATTAGCAAAGGAAATTGTTCAGCGAGATGTAAGCACGAATCAGCAGTGTATATATTTAGCTTGTGAAGGCTGACATTAGCAACATGGCGCTTCTTTTAACTTCTCCTCTTGTAAAAATATACAGAAAGGAACTTTACCATGTTGTTTTTTAATTTTTACTTTTATGTTAGATTAACACATGTTTGTAGCTGATGAAGTTGAACTACAGAAGACCGTTGCAACAGACAATGAGTTGTGTATATTTGAAGAAAATGCACTGTTTTTCTTATGGTCATTTTCTTTCCAGACTTCTTTCCAAAAGAATTAAGGAACAAACGCTTCTAACAGATGAAGGCACTCCTGTAGCAACAAATAACAATCAGGTGCGCTTATATTCCGAAATGAATTAAACAGAAAAAAAAAAGCAAAAAGAAAATCCCAAACAAGGAGCACTCACTTTGGGAAAAACACGGGCTTATTCATTAAAGTGCAAATTTGACTGTTGAAGTGAAATTCGTGTCACTTTGGATCACTTATCCTTCGATAGTCGCAAATTCTCTACTCCCTATTCACTAGGGAATAGCAGCAGACATGATTTCTAAAGCGCCAGAAGACTTAAGATAAGGGGAAAATTTAGGGTGAAATTTACTAAAGTCAAAAAATAGGTTATTGGCTGAATTGATTCATTTCTGCAGAAAATAAAATACCATGAAGGTTCGTCTTGTTTCTTCTCCAGACCACCACTGAGGATCTTCAACGGCTCCTCTGATGGAGCCACTTCCTGCACTTAGAAATCTCCCCACCTAGCATAGTGCTAAGTGGGAGGTTATGTTGGGGGAGGTGTGGGAGTCCTAGGGACCCTCTACTAGATGGAGTTTAATTTAAACTAATTATTTTCATAATGTTACTATTACAGTAGCGCTATGAAAAGAATTGTGTTTTAAATCAGATAACTGCACTAGGAAGGGGGGGTGATGTTGGGGAGATAGAGGGGGTGATATTGGGGTGGATGGGGGATGTGAGGAGACCCCCAGTGTAGGGAATCTTAGCACTGCAGCAATAGCAGCAGGTATTGTTGAAGCAGTAAGTCTAGAATTTCATGTTTGAGTTACCACTGGGATAAGGATTATGGCAGTGGTAACTAATTGTTAAGTGCAATTTGGGCTGTTTTTTCAACTCATTTCAATTTTCTTCAAATCAAATTTGTATTCCCTGATTTTTTCACAAATATGCAAAAAAAATTTCAAGCAGAGGGAAAACAATTTTATCAAAATTAATTGGACAATAACCTATTTTTTGAGTAAATTTAAGTGTGTATATTAATTAGCGGCGTTATTCACTAAGATGCAAATTCGACTGACAAATTCACAAACAGCGGATTCCCATAGCAAATCTACCACAATTTCCCCATTGTAAATTCGCGACAATTTTTCAATGTTAAGATTGCAACAATGATCCCATAATAAAGTCACAACTGTGACAATATTCTCATTATAAAGACGCGACTATGACAGTAGTACCCTATTGTGACTGTCTTTATCTGGCAAATTCACACCTATATGCAACAATTTGGACTTTAGTGAATAAACCCCATCAATTGGGGTATATTTTCTTGGCCCACTTCTATTTTTTTTTTTATCTTAGGGCTTTGATTTCGATAAACTCGACCAAGTATAGGGGGTTTGGACAATGACTCCCCTAAGGTATTCCTATATTCACAAAGGTTATTCCTGTCCCTCAGGCTAAAGGAAATGTTTCAGGTGTCATCCTTGGCCACTGACCAGTTACGATATATATATATATATATATATATATATATATATATATATATATATATACAGTATATATATAGTGCTGTGCCTGTCAAGAAGAGGAAGTGAAGAGTAGTGCTGTGCCTGTCAAGACAAGAAGAGGAAGTGAAGAGGAGTGCTGTACCTGTCAAGACAAGAAGAGGAAGTGAAGAGGAGTGCTGTGCCTGTCAAGACAAGAAGAGGAAGTGAAGAGGAGTGCAGTGCCTGTCAAGACAAGAAGAGGAAGTGAAGAGGAGTGCTCTGCCTGTCAAGACAAGAAGAGGAAGTGAAAAGGAGTGCTGTGCCTGTCAAGACAAGAAAACATTGGCACAGTACTGAGAGCAGAGGCAGCGATGGAGCTTAAAAATTCAATAAATGAGTATTTCCCAGGATTTGGGACTCACTCCTTGACAAAATAAGTCTATAGTTCTCGAAAAGTAGATAATACCCACAAACAGATTGCTCTTCCTCATCAGCTCTTGCAGGAACAACTTAGGGACATATTCATATAAGAATTGTGGTGCAAAATAATAAATGTGTGACAATTCGGCACATCTCTATCTTTGCATATTCAGCAAATTTATGCAACACTAATGCACCACTACTTTGCATATTCATCTTATGTAACAGTCACAATTTGATTTTCCTAAATGAAAGTGGTAAAATAAAGGGCTTAAGACAAGGTTTTTGTAACAATTCATTTGAAAAGCTTAGAAATGAGATGAAGTGCAAACATTATCTAGCAATTGTAATTTAGGCCACTATTCACAGAGACAATACTGGTAACAATACTAGTCAGATGGGCAAAATTTAATAAAGTCGAAAATATCGCTGTGTTTGATATCACGATATTGAAAAATTGTTTTAACCTTTCAATAACTTTAGAATTTTTTGATCAAAACGTCAAATTCAACATTAATAAATTTGGGTGAAATTTATTAAACTCAAAAAGGCTGATTTTGGCATTTTTGAGTTTATCCCAAGTAGATCTTGGCTGTTTGATCTGTAAAAATTGATGAATAATTTTTGATCGATATTTACTGATAGAAACTTTTCGATACAGTTTTTAGATTGGATTTTGGATGGAAAGGTAACCATATTACTAATGTAAAATATACTACTAATGTAAAGTATGGCTACCATTCCATTGTAAAATCTAATCGAAAAAGTTTCTATCGGTAAAAATTGTAGCAGGCTGGGATAGAATGCCATTGATTTTGTGTAAAAAGGTATATTGTAATGTGTATTATGTGGTATATTTTTCATTGTTCTGGATGACCATAGTGTGAAGTGAGCTCCGGATCCTTCGGCTCACTTCGCACATACTGTTATGCGCTCGTTGATGTCCTCCACGCGGACATCAGCGAACGGTTTAAAGGGATTCCAGTCTCAGTGAGGCGACTTGAGTGGTCTCACCGAGACTGGAATCCTTTTAAAGCGTTTGCTGATCTCTGTGTGTATGACATCAGCGAGCGCATAACAGTGTGTGCGAAGTGAGCCGAAGGGTCCGGAGCTCACTTCGCACTATGGTGAATTCCCCATTGTGTGCAGCATACTGGAGCAGTATATAGTATAGAGAAAACAGCAGCCAGTTCTGCAACAGTTAATCTAGAAATCTCTCCTGCCTCAGGTGAGCACGACTTACTAATTAAGGGGCTTTATAGAGAGTTTGCTAAATAAAATGTGTTCATAGCAACGAATAAGAATTATATATAATCAAATATAAAATATACAAATCAAAAAAAGGAAGTGCTGGAATTTGTTTCGTTCCCTTACAGTCACTTTTATCACTGACATATGATTATAAAATGATCATAACGGTTATTACCAATTTAATAAATTCAGTCTGTATCTGCTTGTATCCGTTATCAGATTCAATACGTTTTATCAGAAATTCTGATTCAGAATACATTTTTAAGAAATCTTTCTGCCTTTATTAAATTAACTACAAGATTGTGTTTATCGGTTTGTCATTCTTTATTTTATAGCAGACACGGCTGAATGCGGGACTATGGTCATTTTAATGCCAACAAAGTGTCACTTTGGCTCATTTACGTACTTATAACCGGAAGTAATAATATAATCTCCATCATTATGGAACATGTCCAACATCTACACACAGACCTGCAGCCAATTGCTTTTGCCTAATAAGTTTTGTGTAAATGCACGAGTTGCACATTCATAGCTCATTGTTTTTACTATGTACAGAAATTGTCCTGGATTTTTGAAGCTTTTTGTTGATTCAGTGTTGCATTGAGTGCAATTTGTGCCATTATATTTTCAGTAACATGCGAATGTTTGGAAATTCTAAGATGTTTTGTCTAGGTTTAAGGTAGTAAGTGTATTTTATATTGTTTTATAAAAAAGCCTTTGTGAATGATAAAATAAACTCTGAAGTCTCCTCAAAGTTACATCTCCTGCATAACTCAGCTTGTGGCCCTGCGTATTTATATGGTCACAAAACTCCTCGGTGCTGGACTGATTTTTAGCCGGGTTTCTGACCTATAGCCTCAGGTTTCTCAGGTCACATGACTATATTACAAGACTTGGTAATCTACAAGTAGTAGTACAGTGCTAATGGTAAATTGATTTGGTTTAGGATAGGTTCACACTATTTTTCTTATTATTTATTCATTTTTTTTATATAGCGCTACTATATTACCCAGCGCTTTACAGAGATTCATCATTCACTTCAGTCCCTGCCCTGTGGAGCTTACAATCTAGTTTTCTCTTCAGTCACTCACACATCTGTGTCTATGACAGACACAGATGTATGTATTTGTATTGTGGGAGGAAACCCACGCAGGTCCGGGGAGAACATACAAACTTCATGCAGATGAAGTCCAGGGTGGAATTGAACTCAGAGCTGCAGCAGTGCTAACCACTGAGCCACCATACTGCCCAACTATCATATTTATGCGCTGCGCATATATGCTGTACTTTAAAAAAAAATCCACGCCGGGAATCCTTATGGAAATTACCTTTTCCGACCACACTAACGCAAAATGCGAGTGCGCAAATGCGAACACTTGACATCGCCACATCACTCACACATATTTCCTGGTGCAGGAGTTTATCAGTGCTGCCTACTCAATCATTCTGCATCACATGAAACAACTACTGGGGAGAAACACCTCACTAAGGTATAGTACTGCATATGTAAAGATGTAATCTGAATATAGTTCCCCTTTAAACATGGAAATCTCAATAAGCCATCTCTTGATGACCAAAGCCATTAAAGCCATCTGAGTAAAATGTTAGGTACATTTGACATCTGGAGCCTGACTTTTTAGTCAACTTGTGTTGCCCCAGACAAAAAATTTGACTCAGTCTGAGCTTCTACAAGGACCACATACCCAAAAACAAAGTTACTCAAAATGATAAAGATGTTGAACTGCAGGTATCAGACTTCCCAGTGATAGGAGTGGTGCGCCTAGCTACATTATTTATCACTTTATTCTTGATCACCAAAGAATAACAGAAATAGAAAAGTTACCCATTATACATGGAATATCTCAAATCGGTGTCCGAAATAAGCCACTGGAGGATTTTTTAAAAGAATTAATACTGCTGGAGGTTATCGTTTAAAAACCTTTAAAATCACTAAATGATTTCACATTGCAAAATAGACATGATATCAGGAGAAAGGTTACACCTAAGAAATTTCAGAAGGATAGGCGGTTGGATACAGTCATTAATATTTCCAATTAAATTATTATACAGAGAAAAAGTCACTCCTATTAAAATTCAACACCTCCACTGGGCAGTCATGGCCAAAGGCAACAACCCCCGTGATATCATTGGCTGTTTGGATACATTTCCGATTAAGGGGAACATTTTTCTTAAAGCTTACGTAGCAGCTCTTCCTTAGTTTTAAATGGCTTTTAACTTCTTAATACTGAAGTACCAGATTGGTTGAATTTTTACTATTGTTTCCTGACTCTTCATACAGGACATAGAGAATTTAACAGTGACAACTAAGTTTATATTGTCTAGGTTTTATTGGCAATGATTCATGAATACTTTCACACCATGACTTGTCTGTATATCTTTGTAACATGCTTTCTGAATTCAAGTTTATGTGTTTTTGACCTTTTCCCACTCCCTTTTCTCTCCCTCTCACTTCACCTTAGGCTATGATCACACTAGCATATGATGCGTCGCGTATAATACGCTAGTGTGAAAAAAAACAACTCCGCTCCGGCTTATTTATCTATTGTACTTACAGTACCAGCAACACGACTCTTCCTATCTGGTCGCATTTTGTGTGTGGCGTTATACGCCAGCTATAATGCCAGCATTCTGGATGTAGCGTATGCATTTCATACGCTAGTGTCTTCGGAACTAGGTAAATACTATAGGGAATCATTGAGCCGTATTTTTTTTCACACTAGCGTATTATGTGCTGCACTTAGTGCATTAGTGTGAACCTAGCCTTACTCTACGAGAGTTATTTAAAATAGTCCTAATTTTTTTAACTATTGGACTAGTTATTCTTGGTTAAACTGATTTATTTTTTTATTGATTTCATTTTTGCCTATTTAAGAAGCTGTTCAAAGTGAATGTTATCACCGAAAAGAGTTTGTCTGCCGATGGAGATGTTTTTCCCACTGAAAAATGATATCTATATTGATATGAAATGGAAGCTGCACATAACTGGAAAATGTTGCAATATGTGCCACTTTCAACTCTTCAATATTTATTTTACTATATTTTTTACAATGACACCAGCAAAACAGAACAGAACAAATCAAAGAGGCTGAAATGGACTTTTCAGATCTTTATAATATCCCACAACAGCTGATTTATTTTATTTAATGTATACTGATGCAGAAAAAGTACTCGACTGCCTCTTTGATCTTTCCTTTTCGGAAGCCTTAAATGTATTTCTCTCAAATCAAACATGATGTAGAGGATAAGAGCCCTGTACAGTGAAACCTATAACGAATGGTTTTCTGTCTGGTGGTGGGACTATCCTGACTTTTGTAAAGATAAGTAATCACTGTGCTCTTTCCTCTCTCTGATTGGTTGTAGGGTTTCTATTAAGCAAGTTTGCTCGCACATCATTCACTTGGTTACCCACATCAGGTAGGCTTTTGTTTCACAAATCCTTTACTTGTTCTTCAGTAACTCCAAGGATCTGAAATCAGTGCAAGTGCGTTGATCATTCTCTGCTATGTGAAAAATAAGCGACCATTTAGGGCGACTTCATAATCGCGATCTTATGCAGCACTTTCCATCACTTTGTGCGTATGTGCACAGGTACTTCTGCTATCGACTAAGCAGTAGAGTGTGTCAAAGGAGCTAATTCAACTAGGTGTACTGCTCCAAACTCACCCCTTTCACTTTGCCACATCAGAGTGGCGAATTGGGGGGCTGACGGCAGTGTTCTGCCTTCTATTTCTATCCAACTGACTACACAACACATCTGACAGCGATAGTTCGACAAGTCTATTCACCGCTTAGTCAAAAACGAGAAGTGAATTTGCAACTATTTTGGAGATGCCCCTTGAATTGTAGGGAGGTAAATTCCCCCTTTAGTCAATCAGCCCCTGTACGTTACCCACTTAGAGTTTTTAAGAATCCACTAGAATCACCCCTACTTAATATAACCTTAATACCTGGATGCTGGAAAACATTGACAGATGTTCAAATAATGATTCTAAATAACTAACAAAATAGATTATATGGGTAGTAATTACTGGCTCTGACACCTTACTGAGATGCTTATAATTGTTAATATTGATTGATAATAAATATAATATATTGATAACATCAAAACAGCTCCTAGATCTAATGAGCTTGGGGAGAAAACTTTGCAATCCACCCATTAGTAGACATCTTCCCTTTTTTCTTTCTTTGTTATTTTTTCTCCTCCTTTTTACTCTTGCTTTTTCTATTTGATTGCGTTCCTGATTTTCTCATCTTGATAATTATATGATCCTCTATTTAAACCTCTATTGTGCTAGAATGTCAAGCCTGAATTATTTAAAGTTCACTTGCATTCTGTTCAGGTAAAGAGGAAAAAATGTATATATATATATATATATATATATATATATATACACATACAGTATATGTATATGTAGAACATTCATTAACCATTTTTTATAGTCAGCCTATGATAAAAATATAATGTTAATATTTGGGGAAAAATCTGTTCCAATTATTTATTGCAATACTATATAATATACCAAAATATACAATGGAAATAATGGAAGGCTAGGTTCGCACTGGCGTATTAATGCGCTGCGCTTTTAGAATAGCTCATCCTGAAAATATGAAAATTCAGGCCGGCATGTGTTCAGTACACATTTTTCTATTATATTTACCTGACACAGTGCGAACGCTCCCTCGGCGTTCTTGGCTTCTCCTATCTGGCCACATTCTTCTCATTGGGGCATATTTACTAAAGTCGAATTGGATATCCCAACAAAATCGAATTCAGTTA
>WMED01019033.1:0-12538 GCA_019650415.1 Pipa parva | reverse complement strand
TGTACCTGTTCCTAAGTTGTTCCAAGTCTCAGTATCCTGCAGCTGTGTTCCTAGTCCTTGCTATCCCAGTATCCTGTACCTTGTTCCTGAGTCTGTTTCTGTATTCTACGCCTGCTCTTTTCCCTGTTCCAGCTACCACCTGCGGAGGGTGAGTCTGAGGGCCGCGACCGTGGAGTCTCTTGCCGCAAAGCCCAGTACCCCCTTGCAGGGGTTAAAGGTGAAGACCGGAGGCTCCTTAGACTCCGCACCTCAGATAAACCTGTGCCAACTTCCGCAGTGGTAAGAGGGTCCACTACTTCAGTGACACTTAGCATTCTGTGATAACCTTTATATATTACTGAACATTTATGGGGGGAAAAAAGTGAATATAAACTCTGGTCATAAATTATATAGCATATTTTCCCTTTAAGTAAAGCAGAAAATGGCTTCTTACCTTATTATCATTGTCACGGAAAACACACAAAAAAAAACAAACTAAAAAATCCACCCTGAATCAAACAGTCTAAATGTCTTCCATGAGTCATGCTAGCATTCGATAAAGAACACAAGGTAATCGCTGCAACGGAGGATGAAGATTTAGTGTTTTGAATGTGAAAACTGTTGTGTACTTACAATTACCCAAAGCAACAGCGCACTGCGCAACATTAACATTTCTACTAATGGAGACATTGCATAAATCTGTTTAATTTTCCCAAACATCCATACTATAAGTGGCATCTATTTGAGAGGGAATTAGAATGGGTGAATTTATGCCAAAGAAAAAATATATTCGACAGCTTTATTATACTGTAATATTTTAAAAGGGATAGGCACCCTCTGAAAGAAACAAGGCTGAAACTATTTATCTGCACGGTAGAACTTTTTCGCACGTGTTTTATCGTATGGGAAGTGCTTCTGTTTTAATATCAGTAAAAAAAAATATACAGCTATAATAAACAGCTATACTGTATGGCTACCCTTTCCATGGATATATTTAATTAAAAAAAAGTTTCTCACGGTAAGTATCGCATGCGTCAAATCGCGCGATACTTGCCTGGAGAAACTTTAAATCATTCTCCCGATTAAACTCTAAAAAGCTGAAAAGGCTTTTTTGAGCTTAATAAATTTTGCGGGAGATTTCACTTTTATGATTTTATCCCGAGAAAATCTCGTGCAGTAAAAGTCGCTCAATATTTACCAACCAAAATTTTGCGATCTAATTTTTTTGATCAAAAGATAGCCATGCTACTAATGTAAAGTATGGCTACCTTTCTATTGAAAAATTTGATCGAGAAACTCAAAAAAAAAAAAAAGCGCTTTGGTCGGTAAACATTGATCAGGGGGTAATTCACCATAGTGCGAAGTGAGGCAAAGGATCACTTATGCGCTCGCTGATGTCATGCACGCGGACATCAGCGAATGCTTTAAAGGGATTTCAGTCTCGGCAAAGCGACTCGAGTGGTCTCGGCGAGACTGGAATCCCTTTAAAGCGTTCGCTGATGTCCGCGTGCAGGACATCAGCGAGCGCATAACAGTCTGTGTGAAGTGATGTGAAGGATCCGGACCTCACTTCACACATTGCTGAATTACCCCCTGAGCATTTTTTTTTTAACCACACGAACAGCTGTTCTCAGGATAAACTCGGAAAAGCGAAATCGGGCTTTTCCGAGTTTAAGAAATTTCGTTCTTATGGTGAATTATAAGATATTGATATATTCAGATTCTTCGCTAATCATGTTGCTGAGGCTTGGCCTCATTTAGAAGTTAGTTTTCTTATTTTTTTATTAATTTTTGTTATATAGCAGGATTATTTTTTTTTTTTCCCCCATCTTATATAAATCATTTCATCATTTAAAATAGTTCGACCATCCATAAGATAATCCTCCTTACCTAATAGTGCAAGTCGTGTCCATTTTATCTGCTGGTTTTATAATTCAATTTCATTAGATTTCAATTTGGTTAAGGATTCAATTTTTTTTTTTTCCCAGACAGTTTGTCTGAATCTAATTTCCAGTGAAATCTATGTAATTCCCTTTCTCTTTAACGGAGAAAATTGTAGACATTTGCATAATTAGAAACACAGAGCAAAATTAGAATGGAAGCTGGTGTTTTCCATCCAAACGCCCATGCCTCCGATTAATAAATGTTTGTTCAAATAACATTACACTATTCAGTCATAGATACTAAAATAAGTAAACAATATATAATGGGTCATATTTATCAAAGACTAAAGGGGCTATTGGCTAAAGTCCGAATTGTTGCGTAAAAGGTGTGAATTCGCCAGCTAAAGACAGCTGCAATAGACGCTATGGTAGCAGTGGCGACTTCATAATGGGAATATGGTAGCGGTGGCGACTTCATAATGGGAATATGGTAGCGGTGGCGACTTCATAATGGGAATATGGTAGCGGTGGCGACTTCATAATGGGAATATGGTAGCGGTGGCGACTTCATAATGGGAATATGGTAGCGGTGGCGACTTCATAATGGGAATATGGTAGCGGTGGCGACTTCATAATGGGAATATGGTAGCGGTGGCGACTTCATAATGAGAATATGGTAGCGGTGGCGACTTTATAATGAGAATATTGTAGCAGTTACTTTACTGTGGAAAATTGTCGCAGTCACGGATTTGCTGTGGGAATCCACTGTTTGAGAATTTGACAGTCGAATTCTCACTTTAGTCAATAACCCTCTAAATGAATGACCCGCAGTGAATTCTCCACCTTATGGTTAAATTCACCTGCATTGTAGTCAGTTGTATTAATTCACTTATCAGCACATTGTTGTGCCAGTGGAGAGTTCTGTGGTGAACTGTTGCCTAGTTCATTCTGAGGAGCTCATTCTAGTCACATAAAGATTAGAATTTGCATCAATTTGCCACTTTCTGACCTTTGCATATTCAGAAATCTCAGTGATGTGGTGAATTCGCAACCAATTCAGATGCTTACAATGGTTGCACTCTTACAGAGCTCAGGTAGTTAGGTTATTAATAAAGTGTCAGAGCCTCATTGACTAAAGTCCAAATAGTCACACAGAGCTGTGAATTTGCACCTATTCGACACTTCTCCATGTTCGCATATAGAGCAAAGTCTTCGAAATGGTGAACACGTGACCAATTTGTCTGACTATGTCAGTTGTGAACTAACAGAGCATGCGTGTGCACAGGTACTTCTACTATTGACTAAGGAGAAGTTGCGCAAAGGTGTGAATGCAACTAAGTGAACTGCTTCAAATTCACCTGTTTGACTTTGCAACTTCAGACTGGTGATTTGGGGGTTGATGGCAGAGCTCCAGTGTTGCATAAGGAGACTATTCATTCAAAAGTGACAATGGCGACTACAACTAAGTGACAACATGACCTAGGGACAAGGTGACATAGAAATAGAATATTCCCAGAATACAGTTAGTGGGACAGTGTGAGAATGAAGTCACTGATATTCACTTGTTGAATTTTCCTCACTCTGCATGACATCTCATCCTACTTCTTGTAAGGTTTAGTACTTACCCGCTCGGTCCGCTCCAGCGTCGGCCATCGCGGCGCCGCGCATTTTGAAGGAGCTAGGCGCGATCAGCTGACAGGCTCCCTGGCTATATAAGGGAGCCTGTCAGAGTGGTCCGGCACCTGATTATAGGTTCTCCTCACCCTACCTATACATGTCCCAGCCTTGTTACAGTGTCCCAGCCTTTCCACCGTGTCCCTGCCCTATCCTGGTGTCCTGCCCTACTACAGTCCTTGTGTCCTGTTCTGCTTCAGTTATTATTCCAGCCTGGTCTATTCCATTGTTCCTGCTCGACTTGCCTGATCTCCTTGCCTATTGGGTCCATTTAGGGAATCTCTCCGTGTCCTGCCTTGGTACTCAATCCTAGGGGCCGCGACCTGGGTTCCCCTCGCAGCGAAGGCCTAACCTCCTTGCGGGGGCTCTAAGTGAAAACCGGGGGTTCCTTAGACTCCGTGCCCTAGTGTTTGTTTGCCTTGGCGGGGTTCCGGTGGCTACCATCTTCCCTATACACAAGAACGTAACACTTCTGACTGACTATGCCACACTGCGCATCCAACAGCTTTCACCACTCTCTGCCTGTTCAATAAGCCCATTCTCTTCAATTGGACAGGTAAATTCTTGAGTCGATGGGACTCTCAGAGTTGGTCAAAGTATCAAATTTGGCAAGGTGGTGCGAAGTGCTCCTTAAGTCTGTGACTGCCATAAGCATCTGAAATGGTCACAAATTCACTACATTGTACAGTTTTATGAACACCCAAAGATGGGGAAGTGGAGAATTAATGCGAGTTTGGACCTTTACACAACTGTATGAACTTTCATGAATAAGTCCCTGAGACTTCCGTACCATGTGCACCTCAAGAAGATCCAGTTTGATAAAAAGCTTCCAGTCTAAATCTGTATCCGCATGGTTTTTGCTTTACACTTAAGACTTTTAGGCCAATGGGGGAAAAAAGACTGAAGAAGAATGAAGACTGCCGTTATTGATTTTCAATTTCACTAATCTTTTATATACTCAAAAGCTGGGTGTGAACAGAAAACGTCTTTTGTTCGGTTTCTCCTTCAATAGAAGGATCTTTGAGGGTTTCTGTTTTCTGCGACGGAGATGGAATTACCGAATAATAATAGTTAAGGCTTTGGTTAAGGTTATCTGAAGGTTTATAATCTATTGAAAATTAAACACCTCTAAATTTTTATCATAATCCATGAAACAGACCATTATAAAACTAGGGTTTTCTATGTATATAAAAAGGCCAAATTTTCCAGAAAGTGCTTTTATACATATGACTGACATGTTTGATCCGTTTTGCCACTATGCGTCACAATTAGATATGTTTTCACCATTATTTTTTGGTGACTTTATTGATTCGACAGATTTAGAGTATAAACGGTTGACAAACAAAAAATGTTGATATCAAAACAGATCGATGATGAAAAATATTGATGCTAGAAAACCAACCTAATTTGCAGTTTTTTTAACCAGACTTTTTTGACGGGGGGAACTGATCTGAATTTGCAGGAATTCTCCTGATTTATATCAGGTCGATTACAATGAAGTCGAAAGTGGAAACCTTTACAGTTTTTTCCCCCCCAATTATGTTCACCTTTCAGATCATTTTTCCCACGGGGGATCAATATCCTTTTTCTTTTTAATGGGAAAACCAACTGCACAGATAATAATGGTTTCCTCCAATCTGAGGGAGACCAACACTGTAGGCCGCTAAGAAATGAGCATTCAGTTATCTGTCTTTCTAAGATGGCTCTCCAATATAATATTTAAATTTCTGTCTGGTTGCTATGAGTACATTTTCAGAACCAAACTGATCTGTATGCAGCACGCTCTTCTACTCTAAATTCTATATACAGGGTACAGGTAACTGGGCGCACTTGGCTGTCAACACCATTCAATAAAACATTTTTTAAAAATGCAACAGCACTCCCGACAATTATGGGGAGTAACTCAATTTATTACCTGGCACCACTGGTGACCTCATAAAGTTTTGGAGGTCACCAGTAGTGGTATATAATAAATGGGATAACTCCCCAAAACCTACTCTACGACCCATAAAATAGATTGAGCATAGGGAATGGAAAGTGAAAAAAAATTGTTTTTGATATTACATGTTTATTTAAAAAATAGTTATCATTGATTTTTTTTTTTTATTTGCTTTCTTTTACACAAAAATATGTCTTAATTTATCTTACCATTACCCATTGCAAAGAGTCAATCCTTCACCAGGCCACAGTTATTAACATTTCAGAATAATTACATTGTTGCAAACCTGCACTGTAGAACAGCGGTTCTCAACTTGTGGGTCGTGACCCCTTTGGTGGTCGAATGATGCTCTCACAGGGGTCGCTGAACAGGCTGTAACTCTGGTATTGAGCGCAAGTCCCTTTATATAGGGGCTCCTGCATGGTGATGTCATGCTTGGACGTCATCACATGACTCACGTACATGATGACATTGAGCCCGAATATCATCACATGACACACAATGCAATGATGTTGCTCCCAAACGTCAGCATGGTGAGGGGGGGTCGCGGTCTCAAATAGGTTGAGAACCGCTGCTGTAGAACATTCTTTTCATTCAGAAAACAAATATTGTCATTATATATGGTCTATAAGAATGTTTACTTGGTAACTGGTCAACAGAGGCAATTGTTTACACAGGTCTATGGAGGAATATTATTAACTCATATTAACCATTCAGCATGCACTGGTATAACAGAGCTAGTACAATAAAAACCAGCCTCTTAGTAGTTGCTATGGTTTACCAGACCAAAATAAATGATTGCCCCAGTTTATGATAATGTTCTGTGTCCAGGACAACCAGATTTACTGCATCTAGTAGACAGAAGAAATTGATGCATATCTTAAGAACTGTAAATAAGGGGGTTGCTCGCTTAAACTTGAATAGCAAGCCCTACAAATATGAAAGGTATGTCACCTAAGGTTTACTGTTTCTTTGAATTATAATTTTTAAAGCCCTGTTTTTACATATGTACATTTATAACCAATGTGGTTCTTCATAGTAAGGGACTTTTTCATGACACTGAACAGTCACGTAAAGGTCCAAATTCACATGTATTCGCCACTTCAAGATCTTCGCATATTCTGCAAACTCTGCAATGTTGCAAAAAACAGTGATCGTTAAGATGCTTATGACAGTCGCAGAAATATGGAGCTCGTCGCAACACTTTTAGTATCACCTAATCATCAAGCACTGGAGTCTAGACAGTAGTGATTCAACAAGGCATATTTTGTTGCATTTGTCAGTTTTACTTAGCCAGACTGAAGTGGCGAATTAGGGGGCTGATGGCAGGGCTCCTACTGTTCGATTGACTACACCACGGTACGCAAGAAACCACGTCTGACGCCATCACTTCTTCACTATGAGATAAGAAAATAAAGAATAGAGAATTTGCAACCAAAGTTTAGCGACCCTAAAGTGATGAGAATTCACTTCGACAGTCGAATTCTTACATTGACAAATACGCCCCCTTAAAACTGGTAGACTTGTGCAGATAGAATACTGCCGGAATGAATCAACACACTGCATTTTGTGGAATTGATTTAATACAGGAAATTTACAAAGAAACCGATCGGAGAAAGACAGCGCGTAACAACAAAAGGCAAAAGCAAGAAGACATAGAAAGATTAATTTTTTTTTTTTTTTAACAAAGCAGAAATAAATCTATGTCCACTGTCAGAGATCCTAACATAAAAAAAAAAAAAAAAAAACTGCCTGGATTCGCATTGACATCTATTATCACTTAAAAGCTTCATCCAAGTTCTGCAGCCGTAGGTGATACTGAGTCATCGAGACCCATGCCTGTATAACACAGCAGGAGAAGAAAAACTTTGATAAAGTTGTAAAATGCTGGATAATAGTTATGTTTTCTTCCTATTATCCATCCTTGTGCTGCAGTTGTGATCTAATGCACGTGCACACTTGTCTGTTTGCCATACAGTAGAAACCGGGACACTATTCTTTGAAAATTATCATTTCAAAACAAATATCGGTGGTACGTCAGGTATGTGAGGGTTTCTCAGGGGCAAAATGCTTAGTGGTGCCCTTAGTATGCCAATCCATGATAGTGATAATAAATCCATAGTATTGATCATTGTATTGATTCATCCATCGTATTTACTAAACAGCAAACAATACGCAAGTGCCTCAAAGGGTGAAATTGGTGAAGATCCTTTCAATCTATTCGATTTGTTTCACTGTTTTTATCAAAGCTTTTCAGGGCAAGTTTTCAATTTGCAGTACTTGTTTCCACAGATTTATATAGGGCCGATAAACGGTATCACCTATACTCTCTTGTCTTTGCTTAAATCTATGGCTAACATGGTGGATAACTCTATTACCTTAGTCCAAATCCCACTAGAAAGAATGGGGTGTGGGGGTCTAATAGATGGGGTTAATTGGATTGAAGAGAATGGGCACTTGGATAGGAAATGGGACATTATATCGAACCCATGAGCCTCGGCTCCAATCACAAGGAAGTTGGGATCTGGGGTTTATTAAAAAATCAATGCATAACAGATAACCTCTCCAACCAAGGTTTAAAGGACTACAAGTCAAAAATATATCTACAGTCAGAAAAATGAATACAGAAATAAATACATCAATTTCTTGTAATATCTTTGAATAATTGTCACGTATTACTGGTCCTTGTAACCGGTTTGTTGCAGATTATAATCAAGCAAAAAGTGTCAATCGAAATCAGTGAGGAAACAGGGTTTCAGTAAACATTTATACAGAATTAAATCATTTTGGCCAGTTTTAGTCGCCTGAACCACGAGTGTGTTTATTTCTTCTTTACTTAGAATTTAAAGCAGTTTTATTTTAGTTTGTATTGACCCCATAGTGTTCGTGTAGACTTCATGAATCTGCTTCCAATGGATACAAAGGTTTATCAAGAATTTAATCTAATACCTTAGGGGCTGATTGACTAAAGGGGGGGGGAATTCACTTTACTATAGTTCAAGCTGCAACTCCAAATTAGTAGTGCATTCATTTCTCACTATTGACCAAGTGCCAAATAGTCTTGTCGAACAAGCGGACAATTGCAATCATTATTGGATATGTAGTGTGGCATAGATAGGAGTAAAATACTGAGCCATTGGCTTCCAATGCAGCGCTCTGATGTGACAGTCTAATGGTTGAGTTCAGAGCAGTACACCTAGTCACATTTGCTCCCACACTCTGTCGCTTACTCAGTAGTGGAAACACCTGTGCACGTGCATTGCAAAATGATGTAAAATCTCAACTACCGTAGTCTCCAGAATTGGTCGCATATTCATTCCGCATTGAGAGTTTGCTCAATAAGCAAACATGGTAAAGTGGAAAATAGATGCAAATTCAGAGCTTTATGAGATTATTCAGCCTTTAGTCAATAAGGCCCTAATTCTTTAGGCAAACTAGTCTAGGTTAGGATAAAATGCGAGGCAAAGTACCATAGTAAACACTATCCCAGGCCCAGCTCAAGAGTCATGATCCATTATGGGATTGCTAGCACTGAAACATTCAACAAATATGGATGTTATAGCAGTTTTAATTTTCATTGATTCCAGGAATACTTCTTTATAGATTTAATGACAATGTTAATTAAGATCAAAATATTGGATTTCCTGCTTAAAAGGTCAAAAAAAAAAATCTGGGTTCTTCAGTCCTGTTGTGATTGTATCAGAAGTTATATGAACAAGGAGTCAAAATGGAGTCAAAAAACGAAGAGCAAACCTATACTAAAAAGACGCTTCTTTATCCATGTAGTATTTTATTTGCGATTCTCTGCCAGGATTACTTTTATCCCAGCTTCTGTTAATATCTATTATCCAAGAATAGTCAGGAATACCAGGAATACCAAATGATAGTGTTCCTTCTAATAAACAACTACTGTATATTGAATTAGTCCCAAATAGTATTCTTTAGATACGTATATGGAATGCTTCAGGATTTAAACTGTTGTTGAAAGTGGACTCTTCCGCATAAGCATTGTTTTGGTTTTGGCATGGTCAGGATGGACTATCACCTCTCCAGCCACATTTTCAGAAAGTTCAACACTGCAAGCACATGCTCGAGTATACATTCCTGGCACCCATCTTTGGTAGGGAAGCTTGGCATCCTGGGTAAGACTTTAGCACATTGCTCTACCCTACCCTACACTGTGGCAAAGTCTGACCCAGGTTAATAGTAAAGCCAGGAACTGCTCCTTCTAATCACACACACAGTGCTATTGAAGCTGACATCAAAGTTACAGATTGTGCACTAGTTATCTATCATCATGTAGTCTATCTGTGGTAAGGTCTGTCTCCATCAATGTAGTCTAAGCATTTCTCCAGGGACCATTTAGTATTTCTACAGAAACACTCCCACCCTATTTCATGGATGTCTCAGTGGAATCCTTCATATGTGATTAATCCAACACAGATCTTCTGCACTGAACTGAGTGACCATTCCATGTTCTAAGGCCAGGAACGCACTGGCATATATATGTGCTTGTTGTTTAAATAAAGTTGTTTGATAAAGGGCCCTGTGCCCGAAACATGTAAGGTTGTATGTAAATAAAACAACTGGTAGTTCACTACCCGGCCTGACTGCTTCTCTTCCTTTGGATATATGTGCGTATGTGCATGTTTAAAAAAAACAAACAAAAAAAACATTGCATTTTACTGGCGTATTTTCCAGAAAGCATTTTAAATATTAATAATAACACTTACACATCGTTATTCTTCCATGTGTGAACGCTATTGTTCAATTCCCATTGCTACTAATCCATCTGCATTGTTCGCATCCATATACCCAAAAAAAGTAACATGAAGCACTCCAGCGCATGTTCCGCTCTATGAAGCGCAAGTGTGACATTGTACATGCATCAAACCTATTGAGCCGCTCAAATCCCTTTAAAGCAAGTAACCTCTGGTCAACGAGCAGTGAAGATACGGGTGCTCAGGAGTATAAGTAGGAGCCAAATGTGTAATGCAAAATCTCCAAAATTCTCCGGCACACCAGCAGTAAAAAAAATATTCACTTTATTCAAATAATCTTAAAAGCAGGTACAAAAGTGATTTAAAAACAGAAATTGTGGTGCCTCTTACGCGTTTCACGCTGTGCGCTTAGTCATCGTATTATTGTACATGCGTCACTCATTACGTTCAATGGTTTTTTCACTACACATTTTTTCGCAACGTGCTTTTTTTAAAAAAAAAAACTCGCACCTATAATTAGATTGTAAGCTCTACGGGGCACGGACTTCCATCCTCTTGTGTCAATCACAACCTGGCACTTAAAGTGATTTTATGCTTGTAAGTTACTTACTTCTATTGTGTAATGCACTTTTCCCCATGTCTGTCTTATATTTGTATTGCTGAATTGTGCAGCGCTGCGTAAATTTGTAGCGCTTTATAAATAAAATTATGTAAACATACACCTATACACCAGTGTGTAAAATGCCAAGTTACTCAGAGCCAGGGCAGCGCTGGAGTATAAGCAAAATCTACCTACCTAGTTTCATTGGCTATAAAATAACGGATGAAATGCCTGATTCATATAATAAGATATGATATAAATCACTCACTATTAACAGGGAAAATACATCGGATTTCTAAAACTTGGTAATCCTTTAGTTTTCTTAAAAGGAGTACTATTTCAGTTATAATACATATACTTACAGCCATGCAGAAAACACATCTTCACGTTGAATTATGCATGTGTGTAACTCAATTCATATATAAATATTGCAAACATTTTGAAAACATTCCCATAATAAAAAGACTTTTGTTTCAAATATTACGACCAAACCTTCCTTCATCTGAATGTTCAGAACACACGCAGTGAATTAATCATGCAAGATATCCAATTGAAATCCAAATCTAGAAAGTCCAAAAGCACACCCTTTAATAAATACAGTATAGTTTTACTGAAGTGCTGCTAAAACTGAATAATACACATATCTAGAAACATCAATAAGAAAATTAACTAATTAATAAATTTGCTTTTGGGCAAATACTAGCCACCAGTCATGCTTGAGAAAGCTGACCCAGCAGGGTGTGGAATTAGCTGGATATAATAGAATCCTTTCTAAGAGAGATTAGAATAGAAAAGTATAATTATATTATCAATATGAATCATTTTTAAAGATTCATTTTTTAATGAGCGGTTTGTGTAAATAATGTTAGCAATTTTTTCAAATTTCCAAATTAATGCATTAATACAGGGGTGGGCAAACTACGGCCCAAGATGGCGCCCCCCCCCCCCCCCTTCAGAGGGTAGGAAGTAGGAAGGAGGGGGCAGCGCAGTGGGTATTTGTTGTGGGGGCAGTCTGGCCCTCATAAACCATTCCTATTTCTCATGTGGCCCCATGGTAAAATACCTTAATACAATAGTTTTTTAGTGTAGAGAGAAAGTTGAAGAGGCGATTCTACTAAGCATGCCTAAGCAAAAGCGGGTAAGAGCTGGAAAATTAGAGGAAAATTTTAAAAACAGTAAACTGGAAGAAAAATGTTATTTTGGGAGAAATTGAAATACATTAATATTGTGTTAGTCTTTGATTTAATTATATTGCTCAATTGAACACCACTTTCAGAGTGAATAGTCCTTTCTCACAAAACAGTGGGTAACTGCAACTCACACAGTTCTAATTTAGAAAATAAAGTATACCTTGACTTCTCTGGGATATTCTCCTTAGGGACTCAAAGTGCTGTACAGCCACAGTCCTATAACAGGGTCTTTATCCACAGGTCTGGTATCTCTCACAGAAACTCATGGCACAATCCACAGAAAATAGATTCCTACTTTAGCATCACCAACCACACCCAAATGGTTCTCCCAGCTGCCTTTTAACTAGGTTCTAGCCTGCAGCTGGGGTGATTTATAAAACCTGGACTCACTCACCTCCAGTAGTATGTTCACATTATAGGGGCACAATATCTCCCTTCAAACACAACACCTTCACAAAGAGTATTGCAATTTAGGACAAATAAAAACCAGCTATAGTAGAGGACAGTGAATCCTATCATCAGCATATCAAAACATGTCAAATATTGTTTAG
>WMED01019032.1:0-12538 GCA_019650415.1 Pipa parva | reverse complement strand
TTTTGTAGAAGTTGTTTAATATATTTCAGTTTTCTCTTGAAGTTTCTCAGAAAATGTGCAAAACACAATAAAATGCATCAAAATCTATGGGATATTTATAAGAGTCGAAATGGTTGAAAAGAGTGGGAAAATGAATTTACCCCAGCTTTTTCCTCTTTTCTACCATTTTGAAAAGTTATAAAAACGTTTCATTACCAATAGCAATTATTTTGAGCAATATTAGTCAAACATTGAATAATCAATATCGCTCAAGTGCAATTTAGTAAACTTTTCTGCTCATTTAAGCTAAAACTTATCGCTCAAAATGATTTGCCTTACTAGACCTGGCAAAAACCATTTATCCCTATGCTAAACTGCAGCGTTAACATCAAAAAAGCACTGTGGGAATCCGATGTTTGCAAATTCGACAGTCAAATCTGAGCCTTAGTGAATAACCCCAGTTTAAGTGTCAAAAGAATGTCTTGAGACTTTTGCTCATTAACCTACCTAATGTGACCTTCCAATGGGAAGTAAATTTTAAAATTGCTTCTACCAGCCTATGAGCTTATGTCTGTACTGCCCATCACTAGTCAATAGCTTGCTAAAGTCTCATTATCTGGTTTAATCATTTAATTTTGTTCTAAAATCATAATGGATCTATAAAGTTTCTGTTCTCTGGCATCCTATGGTAGATAAGTCAGTTATTGCACACAGAGACATTTATATTTCCTTTACAGTTAAACAATGGGACAAAGAACACATTTATTTTCTTTCTTTAACTCAATCAAACAATCCTAATATTTTATGTATTTCAGGTCATGTACCAGGTTGAAGGATTTGTTGATAAGAATAATGATCTTCTATACCGGGATCTCTCGCAGGCCATGTGGAAAGCAAATCATTCTCTCATTAAAGATATGTTTCCAGAGGGTAACCCAGTCAAGATTAATCTCAAGAGACCACCTACTGCAGGCTCACAATTTAAAGCTTCCGTCTCAACGCTAATGAAGAACCTACAAACTAAAAATCCTAATTATATTAGGTAGAATTCATATAATCAATGAATTATTATGATAAATTAAAGTGTGCCGCATATAAATATATTTTATATAAACACATGAAGTTTCATGTACTTCTGAAGTTCTACTCTTGGTTGTTGCATAATTTGGGAAACGATTCAAAGAAAAAGGAATCAAGACAGTTTTCATTTAGAAAAACAAAATTCTGATCATAGCTGATAGCTCTTCACCTTGTCTTGTTATCCCACAAATATACAACACTGGCAAAGGATGTAGAGGCCTTCCTATGCAGGATTCTTTCTTTAAAACACTCCTACATGAGGTGGGGTCCTGTGTATTTTGGAAAGCTTTTTAATACTTGAGTCACTCATGATCAGCATTTACTATCTTTAACTTATATCCTTATTTGTGTTGTCTTGAAAACACATATACAGTACAATACAATGCAAGAAGAGATCATTTTCACCATTTTCAAAACTTGCAAATTTGCTGGTTTCAGCAAAATGAAGGTGTTCTAGGATTATATATACCCCCAGGTTTATAGCCTATTTGTTATTTTGTCTCGTATATAATGTAATGCAATGTTCTTTAAGTTACTAATCTCTAGTACACTTTTAACTTATCTTAGATGTATTAAACCAAATGATCAAAAAGCAGCCCACATATTCAATGATGCTCTTGTACGCCACCAAGTCAGTTACCTGGGTCTTCTAGAAAATGTTCGCGTCAGAAGGGCAGGGTATGCTTTCAGGCAACCATATGAGCCTTGTCTGGAGAGATACAAGATGCTGTGCAGTCAAACATGGCCACACTGGAAAGGACCGGCAAGGTATGAAAATAGCATGATAACAGATAGAAAAAAATCACACTGTAAAAAAATGCAAAAACCATCCATCATGTATATATTAAAACTGTATATTGGTTGTATGAGATTTGTGAATATCTCTTAAATCTGGTATGGGGCTTGCATTAGAAATCATGGAGGTCCAACTCAACATAGTGTTTTCCAGGTACTCCAGAGACACAGAACAGCACCCAGTTACATTGCTTAATGTCTGGTAACCTATCAATTTGCATTGGTCCAGGCTCGCTCAGAAGCTTAATATCATTACAGATCTTAAGGGGGTTGTTCTCCTTGGAATTATTTTTATTTCTAAGTTGTAGATAGCAGTTTTATAAGTCAGATTAGAAATGGTCTTTGTTTTTTCACTTCTTGACTTTTTTCACATTTTGTAGAGAACTTTTTGCTTTTATGTTTTTTGCCCTTTCTTCTATTGGTCTCCTGGTAGCTAGGATCCAGTAATGTACAAACTGGAAGAGTGATAGTACATGTCCTAAAAAAAAGATAAAGCATAACAAAGTGAAATAATTCATTAACCACCAAACAGTAAATTGCAAACTGCTGAATACTGCAAACAATACTGGTGGATATATGTAAAGTCAAGTACAGGATCAGCATTAGGGAAGCAAAGAACCCCCGATAGAGATTGAGCACTACTGTCAACTTACTTACCGGCTTTCTTAAATGGGAACTATAGTTAGCAATTATACTTTATGTCAAGGGGCACTGGGGAGGGTCGTGGAGTTAATGCTGGGGCCCTGATTTTAATTTTGATCAGGGGGCCCCCAGCTTGCCTGAAAACAGTCAAGTAAAGGTTTTCTGTGAAAACATCAATTAGAAAATGCCAAGAATTGCCTGGTTCTTTTCTGTGGTTGTGGGTATTACTTTAAACCACAGTATCATTGCATTGTTGGTTCTGTTGTGGGAGGTGTGCTACCTGTCATTATATTTCTTTTTTAACTTAATCTTCTACCTGAATGTTCAGAAGGAGCCTTATAGATGGATCTCTGCTGGTTACATTAGTTCAGTATCAGGAGTAATCTATTTTTTAACAGCTTGATTTTTCACATTTTTCCTTCCTTTTATTTACGTATATTCACACTCTATAGGCACTGTGTACATGTAAACTGCATTCAAACACTTGCTACATACACTAAAGTCATGTACTTAATATGCAAATCCAAGCTTTGCAAAAACAATTTTCTAATTTGTAGTGTAAATACACCTTGTTTTATCTTTTTCTAAGTAATCATATTCTGTTTTTAACATGACACACTTATTTAACAAGCACCAAAAGTAACAAAGAAAAATATCATGCATGTGCACTGTTTGTGTCAAAACAACTCAGTTTGGGTGTGTATGTTTTTCTGGCTGTAGAAATTTCAGAATTCAGTTAAAGGTAGTTTGGAACATTACAGCCCATTCTCTCTACAGGCAGTTTTGAAAACACAAGAATTATGTAATGTTTGGCCTTCCAGTTGTTTACTATAAAGACATTGTAATCTCTTATTTTGTGGCTGGTTCAACTAAGAACAGTAACTGGTTAAACAACGCACCTTTTTACATTATTTCTCAGGTTGAAAAAAGATGCTTGAGAATTTGGTAGCCTTTTCAGGTTCAAAATGATATTAATATTTTGTACTGTAAGATGAATACAAGCAACTCCATGTAGATTGAATTGATTTTGGCTTCTAGTGATTTTCTCTGTGTCACTATTTTTACCAACTCCATCATCTCGTGTTTATCATTTTTTTCCCTTGGTATAGCTTGGTATAGCTTGTCAATAATTTTATCCTATGTTACAAAGTAACCCTCAGTGTAGACTTTTCAGGTGTATCACTGATATATTTGTCTCTTTCCTCCAGCCAACCTGCTCAGAGCATAATTTGATACATATTTTCATGTCTCTCATTGTATTCTTTAAAAAGTAGTTGTTTAAGGATTTTTGTTGTGATATCTAAGCATAAAAAGCTACTGGTTATAAAAATGAGCAAAGCATTTATTACAGTCTGTTTTAAAATTGGTGATCATCTCTGGATTTTCTTTACACTCGTGGTTAGATTTTAGGAGAAGGAGGTTGTTAAAATATTGCTCGTGGAATTTGTTTAACGTTCAAACTGCTGAGTGACAACTACTCCAGTTAAGAGAAAGCTTCAAAGCTTGGGCCTAGTTGACACAGTAACATTGTTTTAAAGGCTGAAAAAAGACACAAGTCCATTAACGTTCAGCCTATTTTCCTGCATTGTTGATCCAGAGGAAGGCAAAAAATAATAATTCTCTGAATCAAGATCCCACCTTCATTTATACAGTACCCATATCTTGTAATGTTCTTACACTGAAGGATCAGAATAATTCCCTGGATCAAGATCCCACCTCCAGTTATCCAATACCCATAACTTGTAATGTTCTAACACTGAAGGATCAGAATAATTCCCTGGATCAAGATCCCACCTCCAGTTATCCAATACCCATAACTTGTAATGTTCCTACACTGAAGGAAATCATGCAAAACAGTTTTGAACTCCTTAATAGAATTAACCATGACATTTGCATTTTAGTGCAACTTAGCAGCTAATGCAAAATGTTTTGATAGGTCAAAGAGTGTTAGTTCCTAGCTATGTAGGGAAATTCATTTCCAGTTACTATCTTCTGTGAGAGAAATGCCACTGCTGTCTCTGTATATGGGACGAGGGACAGAAGCACTGCAGACAAGTATGAACTCTGCACATAGATGATATTTATTTTGAGATAGCGGTCTCAATATCTATAATAACTTAACCTGCACTTGACTCAAAATCCTTCACCTATCTAGTGATGGACAATTTGTTTGTTATAAAGAATATAATTATCCTGATTTTTTTTAAACTATCCTCTATCTAATTTTATTTCTCAGTCACACCATTTGTCATTTCCTGTGTTTTCCACGTTGTATTTGAGCCAGCTTTGCTTCAGCTTATTTACTTTGTGCAATTTCCTATTGTAGTGCTGGTGTCAAAGTTCTTCTGAATGACTTGGAAATTACTAAAGAAGAATACGCCTTTGGAAGATCAAAAATATTTATCCGTAACCCACGAACTGTATGTATAGATATGTCTTAATTGCTATTAGACTGTATTCTGTGTGTATCTGTTTGTCTATCAGCATATATGTATGTTGTACATATCACTGATTACTGTGTGACCAAATGGTATACAGACTATTTGATTAGGATTCTATGACCGAGAAGCTGTGAAGAAGCCTGAGATTGCTTTATGCAATGCCAAGCATTAGCTGGCATCAGCTTTGGTTCTGAATCAGTGAATAGGTGTTTTCTGAATTCATGACTCCCATTTTACCATCTGATGTAGAATTCTGTGTTTGGTGAATGCCAGGACAATGCTTCCTGCTTGAATACAGTAGTTCTAGCTGTTAACTTTGGTTAAGAAGGAATAATGGTTTAAGCCAGCAGTTTGTGACCTGGGGGTCGAACGACACTCTCACAGGGGTCATGGAACACGCTGTAAATTCAGAAGCGAGAGCAGGTCCCTTTATATAAGGATGCCTGTGTGTGATGTAGCGGCCAAATGTCATCACCTGATGCGTGTACGTGATGACGTTGTGCATGAGCATCATCACATGACGCGCTATGACATTTGGCCATGACGTCATCATGTGACGCGGTGATTTCACTGGTGTCATGATATCATCCCTGAGGTCGCTACTTTATATAGGGTAAGAATCACTGGTCTAAGCTGATTTTTATGATTTGGTCATGAACCTTAAGTTTCTGTGAAGGGAAATCATATTGCTACAACCTGCATGTTAGAAAACTGTGCACCCTACTGCATAGGAACTGTTTTCTGAAGCCTCATTATTGTTTCTGTGAAAATGGCACCCTATGCACAAGGTGGTTCTCTAATAAAAGGCACAAGGTCACCAACCAATCGCCATCTTGCAAAAACTCATCCCTGTTATGCATCTTACACAATGCCCTATAAAATCTTTCTTTTGAATTACATATATTATGTGGTTTTAATTAATACTAATATCTTGCCTGTCTAAATCCTTTTGATGGCTTTTAACCATGCCTCCTGGGAGGTGTGCTGCTCTTAATAAAATCCATTCCCAGAGTCAAATGATTTATCAGCTGGATAATAAACCTTCAGCAGCACTGGTTAAAAATGCTTGCTGTGAAGGAGGATTGGTATGCATATGTCTGACAGCTTTAAGAAGGTTCTTTATCTTTGTAATAAAAAGAACACAAATGTAATGAATACACACATACAGAGAAATGGAATGTTTCAGTGTATAGGAGAAATGTTTAAGAAAAACTCCCCAAGTTTTAGCTAATGTTTTGCATTTTTTTTGCAAAATGAACAACTCTGAAATGTGCCCTAAAAAGAAATTTCCAAATACCTGACTGCAATTGCTCCATAAATCAAGAAGAATTTAAACAGCACAAGCAACATTTTTATTACAGTTGTTAAATGGATTGCCCAGTATTAGGCCAAATTCACACTTGTGTATTCTACATGTACTATGACTAAACAACTGGCTATGGTAATAGTAATGAGTAGATTTTAGCAAGTACCATTGAGAAAAATGAGAAGCATGCATCAACTTGATATGAGCGAGGGCCAAGTGTTATGTGGTATGAAGTGTTTCTCTATTTAAATCTAGTTATTAGTTAAATCTAGTGCGCGGGAATGTATATATAAATAAAATGTGTTCTTTAAAAACAATAAACTTCATCAAAATTTTAAGAGCCTGGAAGGTTTGCTTATTTTTTTCTATATTAGTTGAATCTTGATTTGACAGGAGTAAAAGGCTAAAAGTAAAGTAATGACACAAGATACAATTGCCCCTATGCATTTTTATCTGCTGTATAAATTGTTCTAATTAAAAAATAAAAATCCTAAAGATTTAGAATGAAATCTGAATTTAAACATAAATCTATTGCCCATTAGCAGGTTTTTGGATGCCAATAATAAATACGCATTACCTAAAAATTTAACTGAAAAAATGGCAATAAATAAGTGCCTGTTTCCTCTTCATGTACGTCTACAAAAAGATAGACGCAAACAAAAACAGAAATGTAACAAAGATAATCCAAGATGTTTTTGGATTAATTTTTAAAAAATTTTTTTGTTTAAATTATTTTTTGTACATTTGTCCTACCAACAAAACAGTGATTTCTGATAAACTAGGAGAGGTCTAAAAAATGAAAGAAAAGTCATATTAAAAATATAATGAAAATCAAGCTTCAGATTTTTTTTCCCATATTTTAGTTACTATTATAATTGCCCCTAGTAACCAGAAAATAATTTAATTTTGGAAAAAGTTGGGTCTAAAAAGCAAATGATATAAATTTTAAACTTCTTGCCACTTTAAAGCTAAATCACAAAAATAGTACTTAAATTTTGGGGACTAATTTTAGGACATGTATTCATGCAAATGTTTTTAATTTGAAAAAAAAAACACTGGCATTATTTATTGCAGGTTTAAAGTGCAAAGGATAAAATTAGTTTGTTATAAGTAATAATTAACACATTAATGGGACATTTACTAAAGTCAAAAAGTTTTTTGACTAGTAAATGCAGGAGAAAAATCTCTCTTTCTCTCTCTCTCTCTATATATATATTTATATATATAATGAGTATTGTGATACTTGATGATACCTTTTTTATTGGATTAACAGTCAGTTTAGATAGACAAACCCTCGAGAGTTATGTCCTCTCTTTATCAACTCTCAGCCAACACTTGCCAAACCCTTGAGAGTTATGTCCTCTCTTTATCAACTCTCAGCCAACACTTGCCTAAGACTTGATGAGTATTTGCTGGCTGAAGATAAGATTTGGAAAACCTGGAATATGTGTTTGAAAGAACTGCATGGTTTTAGTAATGTACAAAGCATCGTAGCAGGTTTAGCTTCCATACATCTAGTTGGATGTAAAATCCATGTTCCATGTTGTGTAGCTATTTGAAGGCTACACAGTAAAGAACTGAGAGGACTGGGCAAGTAGATGGGTAGTGGGCTTAATTCCAAATACTAATTTTGCACTGCAAATAGAGCCATGTCCACCTGATTATCCCAATTTTATATCATGCAACTGCCAGCTGCTCATCAGTTCCATAGCACGGCATGAGGGTTGATCTGATGATCAGATTTCTCCAAATCACCTCAAAACTGTTTATATGAATTAGAAAAAAACTTTACATATTGGTTGTATTTAATATAAGAATCAATACAATGGAAGGTGAAGAACTTTTCGTTAGAAAATCTGTCATGTTAGAACCAACTAAAGAAGAATTAAAGCTTAATAATTGTATAACCTTTAAATTTTCAACCTATATAAAGACATTGCTGAACATGGCCAAATGTAGTTGCCCTACTACTAACAAAGTCTAACAAATTTTCAGCAATGTTTTTTTCTGTCCTAAAAACATCTCATGTGCTTTGCGTCCTTGCTCTAGTAGGTATATATTTATTTTTATAAGAGGTAATCTGGAAGTCTAAATTAAACTCGGAAAAGCTCATTTTGGCTTTTCCGAGTTTATTAATTGGGGCGAACACCCGGAAGTTTCTCACGATAATTGTCACGAGATTTGTTTCGATTGATACTTACTGAGATAAACTTTTTCCACTGAATATTTCCATGGAAAGAGTAGCCATACTTTACATGAGTGTAGTATAGATACATTTCTATGGAAATACTCAATGGAAAAAGTTTCTCTCAGTAAGTATTGATCGATGCAAATCTCACAATACTTACTGCGAGAAACTTCCGGGTGTTTTCCCAATTAAACTCGGAAAATCCGAAATGGGCTTTTTAGAGTTTAATAAATTTCGCCCATATAAGACTAAATTTTCCATGAATATATTTCATTAAAAAAAGTTTGTCACGGTAAGTATCGCACAATGCAAATCTCGCAATACTTACCAGGAGAAACTTCAAAGCGTTCTCCCGAGTTATTAAATTCGGAAAAGCGCAAATGGCTTTTCCGACTTTAATAAATTTTGCCCTTAAGGGTGAAATTTATCAAACTCAAAAAGGTCAAGATTAGCCTTTTCGAGTTTATTCTGTGAAGATCTGGGCTGTCTCATTGGTAAAAATTGATCGACATTTTTTGATCACTTTTTACCAATTGAAACTTTTCGATTAAGTTTTTTTTGTCAGATTTTTCGATGGAAAGGTAGCCATACTTTAGTAAAGCCATAATTTTTCGATGGAAAGGTAGCTTTACGAGATCACCTTTTTTCAAGTTTAATAAATTTTGCCCTAAGCATGCAAAACATTACTCTGCCTGCAGCATGGGGTTCCAATTATTCTTCGTAAAATAAAACACCTCTCATCTAAATTCACCAAACTCTGTTTTAAAATAAATGTGACTATCACTATATTTAATTATATTCCTGTCTGAACAAGTATATTCATCCCAAAAGAAAAGAGGGTGATTTATGAAACATACCTTATGCAGCACAATGGTGCACACGGCATATTTATACAGTATATCTTCCTCTGTAAAGGGAAATATTGCATCTAGTATAAAAAGTAATGAAATGGGCAACTTATTTTACAGGTTTCAATCTCACCCTTTTGGAACTATTTATCTATAAGTGAAACTCATCCCATTAGCAAGGTGCACTTAACAAATGTATCTAAAAATTCATTACCCTGCAGGGTGCATTTGAAAGTTTGCACACTGTCAAAGTAATGATCATATTTTCAAGCTTTTCTACATAAACATTGTTACACTTGCCAATTTTGGTTGTTTCGCCAAAACCTTTGTTTTAAAAAAAAAATCCTATTTTTCATTAAAATCAATAAAGACAAAAATGATGTTTTAGTGTGGTTGTTTGAGCCCCATGCTACTGATAACTGTGTTTTACAGATAATTTTTAGCCAAACTGCTTGAATATTTTCAAATTATTGTTTTAATTGAATTTCAATTATATTGAGTTGTATTTTCTGTTATGGCTAGATAGCATAAATGATTGGTTAAGTGCGGGGAAAAATGTTAGGTTGAGAGGAGATGATAATAAAACAATATCTAATGAACTATACATTAATCAGCTCTCACTGAAACTCTCGTGTTACAGTTGTTCAAGTTAGAAGATCTACGAAAGGATCGCCTAGAGGATTTGGCCACACTCATTCAGAAAATTTACAAGGGATGGAAGTGTCGCACTCGTTTTCTCCTAATGAAGAAAAGCCAAATTGTCATAGCCGCTTGGGTCAGGCGCTACCTTGTAAGATCCATTTTAGAAATGATTTTTTTTTTTTAAGCATTAGCCTACATGCTCATTCAGCATCCATTTAAATTACAGAAATTATTGTTTAGTTTGAAATCAGACGATACACAGACAGTGGTTAGAAGAATTTTCCTTATGCTAAATTATTTAACCATTACATGAGAAAACTCTTGGCAGCTGTTTCTTCCATTTCCACTTCACGTTTGTCTTTTCCACTTATGGTTAATTGGGAGGTGGGGGATATTTAAACAGTAATGTATTTGGAACAGTAAGAAAACCACACATTATTCAGTTGCCCAAAACAGATGAAAATAATAGCAACCAATCTGATCCTTATGTCCTGTTCTTGTTGATCTTTAATACAGCAAGAGAACAAATACAGACGGATTAAAAGTTCTACCATTGTGGTTCAGTCCTACACGAGAGGATGGAAGGTGAGTCAATAGTAAAGCTATTATTGCTTACAGATAACTGTATACCTTTACATTTGTCTATACAACAGTTCCTAAATACTATACATACAGTTCCTAAATACTGTATCATTCCTATATTACATCATCCATGTCACCCACAGTGGCCTTCCCTTGTCTCAACATAAACAAAGAAAACAAGAAAAACACTAAAAGATAATGTAAAAACATACAAGCGCCTAAATATAATGAGGATGCTAAAAAGTATAAATATGTCAAACAAAAAAGTAACTATAATAACAATATGGTAAATATGAATGAAATGATAAAATAGGTAAAATATAAGTATATTTTAAAACATTTAGAAAAAACGTATTAAAATAGTCCCATGAATAAAATCCCATAATCCGGCGGGTGTCTGCTGCTCCAACTGTAAAGCAATACTGCTGTAGATGCCTTAACTTAATCCAGGAGTGATACTTTCAGAAGAAAGGGACTGTATTTGGGTGAAATTTATTAAACTCAGAAAAGCTAGTTTTCGCTTTTCCGATTTTATTAATAGGGCGAAGAATTTTCTCGCGGTATCAGGAGATTTGTTTCGATCTATACTTACAGATTGAAACTTTTTTCCACTGAATATATCCATGGAAAGGGTAGCCATACTTTACATTAGCGTAATATAGGTATAGCTACCTTTCCATGGAAATATTCAATAGAAAAAGTTTGTCTTGGTAAGTATTGATCAAAAAAAATCTAGCGATACTTACCGCCAGAAAGCCGAAACGGGCTTTTCCGAGTTTAATAAATTTCACCAATAGGAGTGCAGAAAAAAATATACAAACACAAAGGGTGAACCTCTAAGTGCAAATCAATGTATAAATGTAGGATAAGAATCACACCACTGTAGTGAAAAGGGATATATAGGATGCGTAATATGGAGTAATCCCTATATTCCCATATTGGAAGGCATCACAATACCCTGGAAAGACAGGAACAACAATTGTACTTGCACTTACCAAATCAAAGTGCAGTCTGAGCATATCAAATAATATGCAGAAATATGAAGGTCATTAACCTTAGGATGTCTTCAAATGATAAATTCCCTCATAGAGATGCCATGAAAAGAGAATGCTTCCAACAGTGTAACGGGTTCAATGTAAACACTTTATTAAATATAGAAGTCTACTTACAAGTATAGCAGATAAAACGCATGTAGACAAAATGAACTTGGAGTCCAATTGCTCTGCCTGTCATTTTAGGATACTTTCCTGTATAAAAACACAAACAAGCTGCAACTCAAATTGTTTAGAAATGGAAAAGAATTATATAACCTTTTTCTAAAGGGACTGTGAATGCAGATGTTAATTATTTAACAGTGTTTTGTCTGCTCTAGATTTATATTATTGGTTAGACTGTTGTATTGTTACCTGAGGGAAAATAGGCCTGATTATAATGCTATAAGAGTGGTGCTGTAATTGATGAAACTATCTATAAAAATATATTTTGAGAGAACACAGCCCCGTGTGTTAATCATCAGGAAGAGTTATACTATACATATTTATATAGGAAAGGTAACATAAAGAAAAACAAGTCCCACTTTCCTGTGATCTCCTGCCATCTACCCATCTCAGAGTAGGAGGAAAGGCTGTTAAAACATCCATCCATCCATCCATACATACTTGTACATCCATCCATACTGTACATCCATCCATACATCCATACTGTACATCCATCCATACATCCATACTGTACATCCATCCATACATCCATACTGTACATCCATCCATACATCCATACTGTACATCCATCCAGACATCCATCCATACTGTACATCCATCCAGACATCCATCCATACTGTACATCCATCCAGACATCCATCCATACTGTACATCCATACTGTACATCCATCCATCCATCCATACTGTACATCCATCCATACATCCATCCATACTGTACATCCATCCATACATCTATACTGTACATCCATCCATACTGTACATCCATCCATACTGTACATCCATCCATACTGTACATCCATCCAGACATCCATCCATAC
>WMED01019030.1:0-12539 GCA_019650415.1 Pipa parva | reverse complement strand
TTTTGGATCGTTGCTCTGGAGTCTTTTCCAGTTATTGGTCCATTTAGTGACCACTACATGTGTGATATTCTCTTTGATCTGGTATAGTTATAGTTCCCTATATTGGAGTGCTTTTTGACACTTGTGTTCACCTGGAGGTGGATTGTTTTCTGATTTTCACGAACTTCACCGTTATCATCACTATAGTTCAACCTGTATTGGTGGTTGCTTTATCTTTTCTATTATACGTTTTGCATATGGTAATGCACTATTGTGCGAATTCTTTCTGCGCTTTCTCCCACAGAGTTATATGGATATAAGTTAGTCTTCCTAGTAACCCGTCTAAGTACTTCTGTATAGTTTACTTTTGTGGCACTTTATTCAGGCTTTTATGCTTGCAAACAGGAAATGTATGTTATCTAGGCATTTAATGTATGTTATCTAGGCATTTAATTATGATTTTAGAATTTTTATTTAAATTTAGAGCAGGTCTGCACCTTGATATTTCTTTAATAAATGTCAGTAGGAGAGAAAAAAACAGGGGATTCCACTGTACAATCCAAAAGGATATTTTTTTACAGTTTATTTGTGCATACCACCAGCATAGCTTCACATTGTGAAAAATGACATAGGTTTCATTGTGCATTTTTGTCCTTCAAAATAACAACATTCAGCAGATTACTGGGCGAGTGTTACTAAAACAATTTATCTTTTTCAGCTCTCAATTTAACTTAATTCAGCATATTTTTTAACAATGGACAAAATAAAATGGATTTCAGAAGTTTAGGTATTCAATTAGCAATTGGATGTCAACCCAGCATTGAGGTAATATACTGTAACATGTACAAAATGTAACAAAAAAGACTCATTTGTAACCAAGCACATGTATAGACCATTTTGTCTATCGTTATTTTTTTCTTCTGATTATTTTAACTCACATCATTGCAGTCGAGGTTTCTACATAACCATGTTTTTCTACATTGAATTCTAATCTTTTTTTCAATTTAATTAAACATTGCATTTTATGTGGGAGTCCCTGATTTGTAGCAATACCCAATAAGCCATTGATATCTATTGAGGATACAAATAACTATGTCTCTGCTTTGACAGTACCCTGATTGGAGCTTTACCAAAAAGTCTAGTGTCCATCTTCAATGGAAGTTAATGAGATGCCAGTATTAAATTATTGTGGTCTCCTTCACAATACTCTTTTTACCTTTTGTGTATTTCTTTAATTTTTCAGCAGTATTACCATAAATCATTCATTGTAACAAAAATGTCACTGCATATTCAAAGAAGCAATGTTCGTTAAGAAATTATATGAAAAAAAAACGACATGTTTATGCTGTGCTACCTACGTATGTAGCTGATACAACTAGTTTATAAATATTTCATATATTTAAATATAAATTATTTAATAAGGCATCACTGTAACATTTCCATCCACAGTTTATTATCAAAAGTGCGGATTAGAATGTTCAATGCACCTGCATGTGACTGGATAGGTACAAGGCAAATCAGATGTAAGCAAACAAACCTTGCCGGGTCTGAAAGAGAATGACTAACTGGTGCTGAGAAGAATCATCAAAGGCATACAGTAACATGCAGAAGCGGTCCTGGCTCTATTGGCGCCCTAGACCGACCCCCAACCCGCAACCCCCCTGCCCCCCCTTGCCCCAAGCCCCCAACTCACCTCCAATAGCGCCGTCACTCGTAAAAAAAACAAAAAAAAAACATGCACACGAGCGCCCCCCTGGACAGACGGTGCCCCTGGCAGGTAGTCCTAGCCCCTATACAGGTAGTCCTCGACTTACGACGTTGATCCATTCTTATGCGGCGTTGTAAACCAAATTTCAATGTAAGTCAGATCATATGTTCATACAGTATGGTTGCACGCAGTTTGACTTATGTCGCAAAACCGTGTAAGTCGGAACAAGGCATCGTATAAAGTGTCACAACCCCGAAACGACATAACTCGAGGCCGTCGTAACCCGAGGACTACCTGTATTGACTAATGGAAGGGCTGGCCCTGGTAACATGACTGCCAGGAACTATACTGTTCTTGCAACCTAATGCATATACTACGTAGCTCTGTTATCTTTACACTAGGCTCTTTTATTGCATGAGCAACAAAAACATACGGTGGAGCTTACAAAATTATCCAAAAAGGGCAAAAACTTTTTTTTATTAATATTATTTTATCACCTCATTCTTATTTTCTCTTTCAACTATGTTTCTGTCCTCTTACTGTTAGCTCAAAGCACACCATCATCATACTCTTCAAAAGTCCTAAAGACTGGGCATTCATTGCTATAAAGAATTTAAACGTATTTATATCCTGTGATTGGAAATCTCGCTACCTGTTCCATAGACTTTGATCTTGTATCAAAGTGTTGCCCTTAAGCAACCCTGACCCTTTTATTTCCTTTATTTTCCCTGCATTACAACATAAGCAGCCTAGATTTACACATGCCCTGATACCTCGCATGCACAGTAATAGGGAATTTGACATTCTGCATTATTAAACCACAGTATAGAATCAAACTGCTATATTAAACTGTGCCAGAGGATAGATGTGACAGATATACATGTTTTACAAAACATTTATGCGGACAATAAAATCTACTGCAAGCCAAGGTAACACAGAAAAGCATCAGGTCTTAAACTAGGTAATGGCTTTTTCGTGCTGAGAATTGCAAAATAATTATTTTTTAAAAAAATGCTTGCAGTAAAGCCAAATATTCATTCATACATATACAAAAAATAAATATAAACAAAATAGTTTCAATTTCCATTCTTTTTTATCTAACTTTTTTTTTTAGCACCCATAAAAAATAAAAAGATGGTCATACTGAACATGTCTTTGAGACTTTAAATGTTTGCATGTCCCCTTCTGTTATACTTCGGCGATCATTTATTCTATGAAAAATAAAGTTCATCAAATCCCACAAAACCAGAAAGGCCATTTGTTGTTCACGTTACAGATGTATAACATTGTATTTTTTTTTTTTTCAGAAAAGTCTGCCCCCTGAAGGAGGAAGTAAGCAATGTGAGGCCTTGTTCAGATTTTACTGTGTAATATATGTATACATTAAATAAGGAAACATTAAATTCTGGACCATAAATCATCATGTAACTAATTCAATAGTTTTGGTAAAAACAAACTAACTTGTTCATTCAAATTAATAATTCATAGGAATTAAAGTTATAGGACAACAAATTCATCAGCCCTCTGGTATGAATTTTGACTAAAATCATAACTATTACTTTAAATAAGGTCATCATAATTTTTCCAGGAGCCATCATGCATTTAATACTTACCCCTCACCGAGCTCACAACTTTGACATAATCATTAAGCCTTAATGAATAGGTGAATTACTTTTGTACCCACAGGCAAAAAGCTCTATAATTTTGTGACTGTCGTAAGCATGTGAATTGGTTAAAAATTCGCCACATGGTAGAGTTTTTTGAGTAAACAAAGATCAGGAAGTGGCAAATGGGAGCAATTTCTGACATTTATGCAACTGTTCAGACATTCATGAGTAATCTTCTCAATGAGACGCACAACTGCACCTCACATTGCTTCTGTTAATATGGAGTGAAAAACATATATTCTGATTCTCTACATTTGTAGGCCTAGGTTTGTGATTCATTAGCCAACATGACTTACTGTAGCTCTAAATTGAATTCTTTGGTTTTGATATTTAAGGCGAAATTTATTAAACTCTTTATCACGCTAGATCTCATGGTGTTCCTGCGAGATTACAGCGAGAGTTTTTCAATTTTTCGATTTTGTGTTTTTCTATCTCGATTTTTCAAATTTTTTGATGGAGAAAAAAACACTATTTTTCTTAGTGTTTGCGATAATTCAGTTATATTCATGGAGTGTTTTCAATTTGCTGCATCTCTTCTGTGTTTTAAGCAGCGAGTAATGTGCTCTGACATATTGACAGCCAGGTTTTTGGTTACATGAGATACAGATTGTAGGGTCAGAGAAAGCATAGCAAACATGTTTCACCAAAAGCAAATTGAGCATCCGCAAGTGTTTCCATATGGCAATTCCTGAAAGATATTCCGCATACATTAGCAGTATGGCTACTTTTCTATCAAAAAATCAAGATCGAAAAACTCTTTCCGAGTTTTAATAAATTTCACCAAGGGTGTTATTCACTAAAGTCCGAATTGTTGTGTGTAGATGTGAATTCGCCAGATAAAGACAGTCGCAATAGGCTTCTACTGTCACAGTCACGACTTTATAATGAGATTATTGTCACAGTCGCAACTTTATTATGGGAAAATTGTCACAATCTTAACTTTAAAAAACTGTCGTGACTTTACAATGGGGAAATTGTTGCGGATTTACTATGGGAATCCGCTGTTTGAGAATTCGACAGTCGAATTCGCACCTTAGTGAATAACCCCAATGTGAGCTAAGCACTAAAATCTGTACCTGGCAATACATACAAATAAATAAAAAATACTAGCACCTACTATGCTCTATGAACAACAGATAAGTCGATAAAAAAAATTTTGTTTCATTATACAATGCCTTCTTTTTTTGCTGAACAACTGAATCAAATGTATTTCAGGAAACCCTTCCAGTACCATAGATACATTTTGACATTCTGAGTTTTCAGAAATCTTTTTAGGCAATAGAACAGGGGTGGGCAATTATTTTTCTCATGGATGCACGTGAAAGGTTTGTGTGGTTTTAGAGGGCTGGAGTGGTGTGTCTAGCTTGTCACTGCCTGTAGCGGGCTCCCCATTTTCTCAGGCTTGCGAGGGCCAGTCGGAGATAGTTGGAGGGTCAGATGTGGCCCATGAGCCAAACAATGCCCAAGTCCGTTCTAAATAGTGGTGGTCAGAACTGTGGGGGTTATTCACTAAAATCCGAATTGTTGTGTATAGGTGCGAATTCGCCAGATAAAGACAGTCGCAATAGGCTGCTACTGTCGCAGGTGCATTTTTAAAATTCGAATATTGTTTCAGTCGCGACTTTATTATGGGAAAATTGGCACAATCTTAACTTTAAAAAATTGTTGCGACCTTACAATGGGGAAATTGTTGCGGATTTACTATGGGAATCCGCTGTTTGCGAATTCGACAGTCAAATTCGCACCTTAGTGAATAAGCCCAAATCTCTGTTTTATTATTGGATGTGGTACAGTCTTTAGCATAGATGAAAGCCTATAGCTTCATAACGACAATTACCAATGCATATAAAAACTAAATATATCAATGTAGATTTGCCTCCATTTAGCTGATAGGGGTGGACAGACACAGACAAGACTGGATGCAATTAAGAGAAACCACCATTTATTTCCTAAAAGTGAAGATTATAACTTTTCTTCAAAATGTTTTTAGGAAACAGTATATTGTCCAATTCTGCTAATAGATCGAGGGTTTCCTTTCATTTTATCCAATTGTGGGATCTCTTGTTTTTCTCTGTCTACCATAAATCTTAGAATGCAGAAAAACAATGGCCGCTCAATCCCCCTTAGTATTATTTAAATGTGAACTCATGGGGTGCGAAACGCGTAGGCGTTTGATTTTTTTGATTTTAATGCATTTTTAAGGTTGTACCCATGTGGTACCAATAAAGGAATATTGGTTTTACTTTTTTGGAGTGCCGGAGGATTATTCAAGTTTACCATAAATCTTACACTTAATTCTAGATACCTTGGTTGGCATATATCTATTTTCCTAAGTGACTATGCAATATATTTAAATGTACATGAAGGCGAAATTTATTGAAAGCCGAAACCGGCTGTTCTGAGTTTAATTGGGCGAACACCTGAGGAGGCAATGGGAGATCAGTGAAGAAAGAAGGACTGCAACAACAGGTAACAGGCTGCAATCAGCAATGAGAAAAACAAAGCAATAGCAATAAAAATCCAACAAAATCAACTTTTTATTCAACTGTAAATACATATCTAAAGTTCATACAATGGATTTGAGATTTGTTGACTAGTTATTTTTCTTACACAACAGATCAAATATATCTGTAGTGAGTAAATCACATCTAAGCACAAACTAATGTCAGCAAAACCAGCAATGTGACTTCAATAATAACATTATAAATGGGCAGTAATGCCAAAACATAAATACGCCCTGAATACATTGATACCTACCAAATGAATACGATTATGTATTCTCTAAAGTCCCACTGAAAACAACAGCACTAAGGGGGTTATTCACTTGTTGCGTATAGGTGCGAATTCGTCAGATAAAGACAGTTGTAATAGGCTGCTACTGTCACAGTCTCGTCTTTATAATGAGAATATTGTCGCAGTTGCGACTTTATTATGGGAAAATTGTCGCTTAAAAAATTGTTGCGACTTTACAATGGGGAAATTCTTTGATTTACTATGGGAATCCGCTGTTTGCAAATTCGACAGTTGAATTCGCACCTTAGTGAATAACCCCCTAAGCATGCTTGTGCAGAAAGTAATGTCAGTACACAGCAAAGAGAAAAACATATACAAAGCCAATAATCTAACGACTTCAAAAATGCCATTCTAGAAATACTGCTTTGCCAATCCAAGTTATTACTGTGTCTTGTTCTTTAACAAATATTAGTTAAAAATTACTGACAAGTCAATGCCAATTACACATTTTCAAATTCTGGTGTTGCTGAAATTTTAAACAAATCTGCAAGATGTTTCTGTTTTAGATTTGTAATTCCAAGAGGCAAAGCCCTGTTTATTAGTTTCATTTTCTCTGTAATATTGCACTTATACACAGCTTAGTGACGAGTGTGCAAAGTAAGGGACTTGTTGCATGACAAACAAATTTCTAAATAGGATTCCCATCACTGGCACTCTTACATTAACTAACCACACACACAAAGACCAGAATGCTGTACATGTGTAAGGGCAGGAACAGACTGTAGGTTAGGAGAAGGAGGTAGCAGCAGGTCACAGAACAACTGGAGATGACGTACAGACCCTAAGGCATGGAGTAACCCCGGTTTTCACCCAGAGGCCACGCAAAGAGGTTAGGCCTTAGCTGCGGTACGATACCCAGGTCGCAGCCCTTAAGGCTGCAGTCCAGAAACATATAAACAGATTTGGAAAGAGGAAGAGTAGTCAGGTCACAAAATATGGTCAAGGTAAGCAGCAGAATAGCTGGGTCAACATCCAAAGCAAGGGTCAAAGCAGTCGGCAAGCAAACAGGGTCAGGAGACAGACAAAGGTCAAACACAGAAACAACAACTATAACAGATGCACAAAGGAGCATCACAGGAGTTTTGTATTCAGGCGCAATAGCTAAAGTTAGACTAGCTTAAATAGGCGCCAAGCGTGAAAGTGTCCACGATGATGCAATGCCGTCATCGTATCTAGTTCCGACACTATTACGCACAGAAGTCCTAATAGAGACACGCTCCAAACGCCAAGATGGCAACCACGGCAGACGCTGACGTGGAACAGTAGCACACAGACGCGGGTAAGTATGCCCCCTTACAACATACTGCTATGTGTGTTTGCAGGGATTATGGGAACTTGGATTGTAGTTTGCATACATGGGCTATGTAATGAGGTTACAGGTCATTGTTTATTAATACTAATGGAAAGAGAATCTGATCAGATTAAAGAGAGTGAAAGTCCATTTACTGGATGTATACCAACTGCTTTATCTCAGGTAATCTTTATATTTACAGGAAAGAATTCTGCCTCTGGGTTTCCTTTGATAAATGGTAGATTTGTAATTATCACGTCTTAATACTGTATACAATACACATCGCTTGTATACATAGCAGTGAGTATTGTCAATTAGATTGATTTTTCTAAACATTATTGCTTTCTGTAACTAGACAGCAATGTCTCTACAGTTACAAACATTCAGTTTATCTCATTCGTTGTACATGATGCATTCTCCCTTTGTCTGTCTACCTACTCTGAAATGCAGGGGATCCTTCAATTTGTTCCTCTTTTCAAAAGAATGCAAGATCATCTAGTCATCGATGCAAATGTTTCTGTACAAGTTCCACTCTTATACGGTAACATCACGTGAGTTTCCATTGATAATGAATTATACATCATAAGAAAGTTACCCCTAATTTGACAGCATCTCTCGGTGCTAGTACCACTACAGAATGATTAGGTAGGTTAACTACAGTTGAATTACACTAAAATATTTCAACCATATTGTTGGTCCCGTAACCAAATTGACAAACTACACATCAATAATAATCAGTTGAACCCATTTATACGTAATATTGCCAATATCTTTCTAAGTCACTGGAGAACATTTTTCTTCTCATTTTACATATTACACTAGACTACAATATCTGGAGTAGGGAGTGAGCGTCTCATTGGGAAATTGCTTTTCTCCTGGCTGCTGAGAATTGAAATTACACTCAGGCAACATTATATTAAACCACACTTACCCTAACATTGAGCTATATTCTGTAATATAAGAGAAACTTACATTACACAGGGCATATTTTTTCACAATTTTGAGTCCTCGTTTTTATGCATTTTTAATGCATTTCACCAATATTGGAATCAACCCTGTGACTTAAGAATTGCTATTTTTATGCAATTACTGCACCATCATTACAAAGTAAAATTTCAGTATTTCTACATTAGACATTTCAGTTCTAATCCTGACAACCCCTGACTGTGTAAATTTTAAAAATATCTTTAAATGGGTTTCTGCTATTAGCACATGTGGATCTGTCACAAGGAGTCTGATTGATCTGTGTGTGATCAAATTGAAAGTCGTAATTGCTAGGGTTTCTATGGTTTGGTTTTGAAAATCAACAATAACAACAAAAAATCATATTTTATACCAGTAAACTTTAGTCATTGGCTTTATAAAGCTCTAGATTAAATGAATCTCCTAGGGTCAAAATTTATTAAACTCGGAAAGTCCCGTTTTCTGAGTTTAATCAGGCAAACACCCGGAAGTTTCTCGCGGTAAGTATCACGGTATTGGTTTTGATCGATACTGAGAGAAACTTTTTCCATTGAATATTTCCATGGAAAGATAGCTATACTACACTAATGTAAAGTATGGATACCCTTTCCATAGATATATTCAATGGAATAAGTATCGTTTGAAAAAAATCTCGCGATACTTACCGCGAGAAACTTCCGGGTGTTTGGCCGATTAATGAACTCAGAAAAGCAAAAACGAGCTTTTCCCGAGTTTAATAAATTTCGCCCTTCTAATGGTGGCTATTTATCAAAACTGAAAATCTTTTCCCTGGTATATCAATGTTGGAGATATCGATAATTAGGTAAAAAATATTGATATCACTGATATTAATATTTATCAAGTCTTTTCTGACCTCTTTTTTCCCCTCGAAAAGTGTTTCCCTGGTTGAGGGAGACAAAAACCCATTATTCCCTATGGAGATGATTCACTAAAATTTTCCCCTGTCTGAATAATTGGTGATATCAACTGACTAATAGAGCTCCATTGACAGCAATGTAAACTGTAACAGTAGTGATATTAACGCATCAATATTTATCGATATTGATTTTTATTGATATTGATACATTTTATTTGATATTACTTAAGTGAAATTGAAAATGCAGTGAAAATTTTAAAAAAAATGACAATAAAGTGGCAAAAAAAAAAAACAAAAGGAAAAATACCAATACGGATTGAATTGCGGTGAAAAACTTTAGTAACTATCCCCAACATGTGTTCTCTAAACTGTGCTTAGCAATAAAGTTTCAATTATTAATGATTCAAACTGAATTTTGGAGAAAGTAGACTATAAAGAGGGTTATTCACTAAAGTCCGAATTGTTGCGCATAGGTGTGAATTCGCCAGCTAAAGACAGTCGCGTCTTTATAATGAGAATATTGTCGCAGTCGCAACTTTAATATGGAAATTGGTCTCAGTTGCAACTTTGAAAATAGTCGCAATCACGACTTGACAATGGGGAAATTGTCGCGGTAGCGTATTTGCTATTGGAATCCACTGTTTGAGAATTCGACAGTTGAATTCACACCTTAGGAGGTTATTCACTGAGGCGTGAATTCGACTGTTGAATTCGCAAACCCATAGTAAATCCTCTACAATTTCTCCATTGTAAAGTGGCAACAATTTTTAAATTCAAGATTGTGACAATTTTCCCATAATAAAGTCACGACCGACAATATTCTCATCCTAAAGACGCGACTGTGACAGTAGCAGCCTATTGCAACTGTCTTTATCTGGAGAATTCGCACCTATACGTAACAATTTGGACTTTAGTGAATAACCCCCCTTAGTGAATAACCTCCTATTAGACTGATGTAAATCTATGTTCCAGGAATAGTTGTGCTCCCTCTAGATTACATTCAGGGCTGTTTCTAGGGAAAGATAGTAAGAAAGGATAGGCACACGGGGTGCCACGTTTTAGGATGCACTCACTCAAACTGCTCTGGATAAGTTAACCGTGCCTATAAAAATATAGGCTGGTTTGCCCTCATAGGAAACAATGACACCTTCAGTATTTATAGCAGCTACATATCTCAATGTTAGATCAGATCAATCTCAATCAGCCTAATAAAACTATTATAGACAATAGGATAAAACTACTGAGCTACTACTTGTACAAGAAACCTGTAAATAACAAACATCATCAGCTGGAAATGGTGACCAAATTAAATCATTTTTTATGAAGGTCTTGTTTTTTCTATATCAGCTAGATATTCAGCAGTGCTTTACAGATGATATGTTTCCATTCACAAGTCTCTGTTCCAATGGGATAAATCATCTCATTCCCTGTTACGTGCACACATTGTAATTTAGTGTCATATTTCTCAAATAGCGTTAATTCTAGTTAGCTGATTTCACTGCTGCATATTACTGTTATTGCATATTATCACTGCAATATTTGTCTGTTTCTCACACCTTGTTAAGCTACATTTTCCATTTTCAGAAATGTTATTGGTAATTATCAAACAGCATCATTTAAAGATTTTGCATATCTCACTCCAGCTTTCCTCCATATCAATAGGTGGCTTCTGCTAGTATAGTAGTTTAACAACTAGCATGGTGGCAGTGCTCTCTATTTAACTGTTCTTTATTTAACACCTTTTTGTGTAGAGTAGTTTGATCATATCAATATCATCCTATATAAAACAGTGTTGTCTCTACGTCTTTACTTATAAAATCACATTTTCTCTGGGACACATCGCATTTTTTCCCTGAATAATATTCATTCTTTTAGTGCTTTTCAACCACTTCAGTTACTATTGATTTATTTTGCCTCAAAATGTTGGAAACACCGGGTTTTTCTCTAAAGTATTGAGATTTTGACATGTTTTTTTTGCAAACTAACAGTATTTTACCCAGATGGAAACTGATTTTTTTTTTTTAAAATTCCTGACCTGGAGTAAACTAAGATATCCAGTGGGACAGTTTGTGAGATGCCAACAGCAGTATCGCATTGTAATTGCGTCAAACATGTCAAAAAGCATCAATTTCTTTTCGGTCTACCCTTTCCAAAAATAAAGGTTTGAAAGCTATCTATACTGTAAAACCTAAACAGCATTTATAGTCCAACATAATTATGCTCCCAGGCACTGTGCAAAGTATCTAATGAGCTACAAGGTAACATAATCATGTAGAGCAGGCCTATTCAATTACTTTTTCTTCTGAGCCAGATTTGAAAATTTTGAGATGCCACTGGACCGAAGACTCCTACTTATATTATTTCTTGAGACTCAACTCTAAGTATGCTACTCCCTGAACTAAATTATAAAAATAAAGGAATTCACAATAAAGGCTTTATACTGCATCATTTATTGATTAGCAAATTAATTCAAGTCAAATTTTAACATTTGGTCGAAAGTTTGACCAGAATACTTTTAACAAGGGTTAAAATGGCGATTTTCATTCTCAATTTTACGTTTCTGAACTGTCATTGACACCTTTTCGCGGTTGTCGTACTTGGAAAGAGTATTCTGGGCTGGCGTTGCTATGGTACAGGGAGCGGTGCGTTCAAGTAGAAGAAGGGTGGGATTTTTTTAAACTCTCAAAGCAGATATGATTTACCGTATTTTTACCTCCAGAAGATGCACATAGAATTTTAGGCAGGAAAATAAGAAAAAAAATTCTGAACCAAATGGTGTGCTAAAATATTTAAAGGGGAAATAATGGTAGAAATGATATTAATATATTATAAAATATACCTGGCACTAGCTGGAAACTCCTAACTGTCATGGGGATTTTGGAGCAGCTGTTCCATTAGGACTTCCCAGCTAGTGCCAGGTATTTACAGTATATTAATTTCATATGTCTTATGTTACCCTTATATAAAATATACCATTCCTCTCCTGCCTGCCTGCCCTCTTGCCATCTCTCCCATCCTTCCCTCCCGCCATCCATCCTGCCATTCTTTCCCATGCCTGCCCTCCCTCCTGCCATCTCTCTCATTCCTCCCTACCTGCCTGCCCTCCTGCCACCCCTCCTCATGTCTGTCCTCCTGCCATCCCTCCCCATGCCTGTCATCCTACCATCTCTCCTCATTCCTGCCATCCCTCTCAATATCTGGCCTCCTGCCATCCCTCCTCATGCCTGTCCTCCTGCCATACCTCCCCATGCCTGTCCTCCT
>WMED01019028.1:0-12539 GCA_019650415.1 Pipa parva | reverse complement strand
AGAGTTGCCTCACCGAGACGGGAATCCCTTTAATGTGCATGCTGATGTCCGTACACAGGACATCAGCATGCGCATAATACCATTTGCAAAGTGAGCTCACTTCGCTGCTTGCTGATTTCCCCCCTCAGTTCTCTTCAGCCTGCCTGGCAACAAAGGTATTGAACATGCTACCTCCATGGGTCTCATACTAAAAAGGAAAGCTGCTTATTTATGGATTTATTACAAGCTTTTAAAAAAAAACAAAAAAAAAAAAAACAACCAAATGTAGACTAGACCTGTTTCTTCTCAGCCCCTTTCCAATAGTATATCTGCAGTCTTTTATTGAGTAAATGCACTGCTTTGTTCGAGACATTCAACACAGTTCACATTTCAGTTGAAAATAAAAATAATGTTTTTGCCTTTTCCACCCACTCTTGTGTCTGTTAAGAGGCTTCTATTCACGTACATACACAGGAGCCTAATGACCTTCGGAGGTCACGGAGATGACTTTATGCTGGTAGTTAACAACATTCACACAAAGGATAAGCCGTCTGAAAAACTCCTGTTTGCTATGGCAAAACCAAAGGTAGGTGCATTAGCTGAAATGCATGCCAGCATCTCAAAGGTAGGCCTTTTTGGAATAAAGTACTCTTATACTCTACAATTCAAAAAAACAGAAATTAAGCACCTGTGGTTTAAACAAAGCAGTGTTTATTATCCTGGTGGGGAGCTGGTAAGGGGGGAAAAAAAGCAATTAGAAACTCTAAAAACCTGGAAATGCAATTACGAAATGCTTGCTCTTTTGTTCATCAAGTGGTCTTCCTGCAGGGTTCCCAATGCCACTTACACAAATAAAATATAGTGAGGTGAACGGGCAAGAAGCTTAGTACTGTGCCAAGCAGATTGCTACTATTATAAATAACAGGGTTAGTGGCACTGGAGCAGAGACTACTTTCTAGAGCGCAAAAAAAGCTGTAAGAATAAAGAGTGGGAAGGGGACAAAGCTTATTTAGATCAATACATAGCAATTCTCTCTCTCTTTTTTCTACCTATCTTCACTACTCATTCATTCCATCTGCCTCCATAGGTCTGTAAACTGTACAATACGCTCACAGCCAGACCAGTAGATCATGCTAGTTTTTGTTCCTGTGTTGTTTTTGTAACAGTCCATCAGTGTAGTTAATAAAAGGACTTAGCACTTCTGTGCTATATTTTTGTTTCAATAAAGCACATAGGTGTAGACAATGAAAAGACTTCATCATGTGTATAGTCAATACAACCAATATGGCGTTATGCCCACTCGGTGCAGATTAACTTTTATAAAGAGAATATAAAGGCACTAACAGCTCCTTAACCTTATGAAATAATATTATCCAGATATCCTAAAGGCACGTATTGTCTAAACTTGAAAAGCACAAAAAAAAAAAATAAAATAAAAAACACAGCCCTTTGCAGACATTCTGGAGCTGAGGCTAATAATCAAGTGAATACATTGTCAAATGGTTAGCCTTTAGTTGTTCTGGCCTTTGTTATCATTTTAGCAGATGCAGACTAAAGAACTATAGCCATTATTCAGCTGGCAGGGAGATGCTGGGAGTCGTAGTGGTCGCCAACAGCTGATCCCCTTCAATATTCATTCCTGTTTTTTAAATCTTGTGTATTTTTGTGTATTATATTTTGTCTTTACCCAAGTAGAAAGTGGTAAGCAGAGAGGAGACCAATTGCACTAAGTGATGCAGTTCTCTTACCCCCAAACTAGGGAAGGCTGTTAAAGTTTCAGGTTGCACCTAAGACATCTATTGCTTCTGGTCAATGGCTTTTTATAACGAACATAATAGTATAGATTGACACTGATAAAAACTGGCAAAAAAGATGAATGACATTTTATTGGCTACTTCCATATTTCCTGTCCACGTAATACATTTGTTTGTGCTTTATCTTTACTGTATATTGTACAGTAGGTGAAAAGTAAACCAAATGTTCCCAGATTCTCTTACCAGTCCATGGGTTAAAACTTATGCGATGGTCTGATGAATTTCCGTGGTCCACATATTTCTAACCTACGCTAATATGCAAATAGTGTATTTGCATTGCAATGTGTTGAGTGATCCTAGAAGCATAAGATTCCGATAATAATACATTTATAATTATTTAGTTCAACATTTCAAAAGAGAGGTCACCTTTCTCAAATAAACTTATTTACTTGTAGAGTCGATCACACATTAGTAGGCAGTTTTCAATGCTGAAAATAGCTGGTATGGTACCTGGGATACACAGAATTTTGACATCATTGCTCCTTCAATCAGATTACTATAATATCATAAATTGAAAGGCTTCATTATAGAGGCCTTAGTTAGAGATTATTGCTGACTTGGATAATTGGATAATTCCATGTCATAAGCAATTGCACTGGTGTGGCTTAATTCTGCATTTTAGCTCATCTGATGGTGCCCTGCCTGTTTCCCACCAGAGATATTATCTTTGTATGGGTAGTTGCACTGTTCCTACTTTTATAAACTTGGTTTCTTTTATTTTTTAGATATTGGAGATCACCTTGCTCATTGCTAGCTACATCAATGCACATCACCAACAAAAGGTGACTGCTCACCACCTCTCTGCCCCAGCTCTTCTTTCTGCGCAAATGGTGGATTCTAAAACTAAACAGATGGGTAGCCCCAACCTCAGCAACAACAGACCAACTTTTTTGTGATTTTTTTTTTATGTGGTTTGACAATAGCAGTATGTAAATATTGTGTCTAAATTGATAGATATTCCCACAGATGTATAGCTATATATGGTAAAAAAATTGCATTTTTATTTTATCCATCTGATTTGGAACATAACTACGTTAATGTACTATATGTATGATGTGAATGTTGCTGAGACAATGCTTGTATACTACCATATGATTTTAGCGTTTGCTTGTTTAAGTGAAAACCAATTCAGGCTAGGTTCACGCTAGCGTATTGGGTGCAGTGTATTTTTAAAAAATTAAGAAATACTGACAATACAGAAAGTAGGAGACATTAGAAGACATCTTTCTGTATTGTCCTTTCAGTACCTGCTAATTGAATAACCACAATACAGAAAAATATCCTCTAATGTCTCCTACGTTCAGTTGGATTCAGTTGAATCTATTACTATGATTTGAAGAGGATTTTATTTACCAGTGAATCTTCATAGGCTTTTTCCCCTGCCTTTTTTACTATTACAAAAAATGAATGTCAGTGCGAAAACACAGCGCATTTTTACGCTGTGTGTGATTAGAACTGTTAAATTCCTATTGAAACTAATCTAGTCACATAAAATACACCATGTTCCTGCGTTCTAGTGTTATAGGCTCTCAAATGAACGCTATTGTGAACACTTTTCTTCCATTAGCATTGTTCTCTATGGATTTTCTCTGGCGTCTTTTCTCAGCGTACTTTCGCCATTTATTTATTTTTTTTTAAATATGCTGCGCACAGTATGCTAGCGTGAACCTAGCCTCAGATTTAATTGCTATCAGGGCATGTTTTCCTTGGATTACTGTATAAAGCTTACTATTAACCAGTAACCAACCAACATGGCATTTCTTTCATAATTTTTTTTTTCAGTTTAGTAATTTATGTTTATTGTCCCTTGACTGAAAAACAAACATTAAAAAGCAGATCTAAATACTCATATCATCTAGTGGTGATTCTTAAAATGGAGTTATTTACCGATCATTTTTTTTCCAGCGCTTCCTCCTGCTCTTTGTAAAAGCCGATCTTCTTTTCCTCCACAGCATCATTCCAGTCCTCTTCCCTTCCTGCTTAAACATCACTTAGTTGAGCAAGCGCAGAAGCAGTAACAGGTCAGAATTCTTGATTTAGAAGAATTAGCAGGAAGGGAAGAGGATTGCAGTGATGCAGTGGAATGATAGAAGGTTGGCTTTTACAGATAGTAGAAGGCAGTGCTGACGAAAAGACATGGTAAGTACTACTCTATTTTGAATCACCCTAGATGTTATAAGCCTTTAACCCCCCTTTAAGTGTACAAAATTAACAGATGTCTTTTTTAAAATGTATTTATCTTTTGCTCAAAACAAATTTATATACTAAAAAAACTCATTTCCATCCTACCTTTGATTATCTTTTGCATGGCAGATCATTCCAGGTGCACGTGTTATTCTCTAAAACTACATCATAAATGTATTATGTAACACAAAATAATCAGTGCAACTTCAGTGATATCTCATCTAAAGACAAGAAAATATTTATTTCTGCCTATTCTCTCTCAGTTCTGAATGGTAAAGTGCACCTGCCTAGAAAACGACTCTCCTCTTTTAGGTGCACTTATAGAACCTTCCAGAGATCAGAGGAACCCTATATCTGTATTAAAGGAACAAGAGGCAAGGTACAGGAAGTAAGGGCTCTCTACTTCTGGTAATAATAATAAGGCAGCCAAAACCACAAAACCTTCAATAAGGGCGAAATTTAATAAACTCGGAAAAGCCCGATTTCGCTTTTCTGATTTTATTTCTGCGATAACTTGGAATTTTCTCACGGTAAATATCTCAAGATTTTTTTAAATCGATATTTACCTTCAAAAACTTTCGATCGAGTTTGTCGATCTCGTTACTTCAACTGAAAGTATGAAGTATTGAAATTTAAAGTATGGCTACCTTTCCATCGAATAATTCTATTGAAAAACTCGATTGAAAAGTTTTATATGGTAAATATCGATCGAAAAAAAACTTGCAATATTTACTGCGAGAAAATTCAGAGATCTCACGGGAATAAACTCAGAAAAGCCCAATTTGACATTATTAAATTTCACCCATTATACCTCGTATTCTCCTTCTATGGCAAAGAAATTTGTGTATCATTCTACTGACAATAAGATCATAAAAACAATCTTATAAAAAAAAAATTCCATTGCAGTTGCCTAGCAATACATATCAGCATGTGCGGTATCTGTCCTGTGATTCTATACATCTCCATAGAAAAAAATAGTATATATGTGTATGTAAATATAAATAGATATATAGATAGATATAGATATTTATAGTGATATTGGTTTGCACTCTAGAATATTTCTGCATATTGCCTTTTATAATTAAGGGGAAATACATAGGTTAATCATTCATTCATTAATACCCTATATATTCCATCAGCCTGCTGATAAATTACACATTTAAAGGACCAGTAACACCAAAAAAATCAAATCCTATTTGGATTCGTATGGCAGTTATTCAAAGTCACCATTTGTAAAAATGTTATATTTGAAATTAAATTAATGTATTTTATGCATTTTTGTCTGTTTTTTTTAATCTTTACTGGTAACAGCCATGTTATTAAACATACCTCACCCAGTCCTATTATTTTTTTTTTTTTTGGTGCTTTGGATGATGCATGTTTAGGAAGTGTGAATGAAAGTCCAGTTTTTTAAGCTGAATAGCTAAATATAATATTTTATAGACACCATTTAGAACTTATGGAAGCGCAGATGAATTTGAGGCACCTTCTTTTTTTGGTGTTATTGTTCTTTTAATATAATTTATAAGGGTATGTGCATATAATGAACATATATTTAAGCAATCATTGCTAATTAAAGTGCACCTGTCAACTCAAAACTACAGTAATACTAATTTAGGTTCTACTATTGAAATAAACATTTTTGTAAATATATATGTTTTAAAAAAATGTACCTTTATACAATGTTTCTCTCTGTCATCTTACCTGTCAGCCTGACTTTTCTTTCCTGAGTTGGGTTGGGTGGGGCTAAATGATGATTGACATTATAGCTCCTCCAGTCAGATCCCTGAAATCACGAACCAGCAGGGATCTGACTGAAGGAGCTATAATGTCAATCATCATTTAGCCCCGTCCACCTGACTTGGGAAAGAGAAGTCAGGCTGAAAGGAAAGATGACAGAGAGAAACCCTGTATAAAGGTAAATTAATATATATATATACAGTGTATATATATATATATATATATATATATATATATATATATATTTACAAAAATGTTTTTATTTCATTAGTAGAATCTAAGTTAGTATTAGAGTTTTGAGGTGACAGGTCCCCTTTAAGCTATTAAAATAACAAGAGATTATTTTTTGTTACCAATGGTCTTTATTACAGGCTAGTACCCATTGTGGATTTTCAGTTTACTATGTATAAAATGTACAGATACCTGTAGATACAGGTTTTACTTTAACTGGATGACCTTCAGCTTGTATTGTCCTACAGAGAATTGTAAGCATAAGTGAGAATAGACAAGTTTGGCTTTTTATTTGCTTCACAAAGATACTAGAGTAAGGAAGGTTATACTCTACATATTAATAGGTGTAAGTCATGGATTCACCATAGTATATTGTAGAATATTCCACACTGAATATGGGTACTGCAAGCAATAAAGCCATCCTGGAAATGCAGTATATATTGATTTAAGCATCTTCTGAAATCCCTGCAAACACATTTCTCTAATCATTGGATATAGCCACATTTAAAAAAAAGGATACAACTCCGTTAATTATACTGCCAGTGTGCACTGTGCACTGATAATACAGTTGTGAATTTTCACTTATTTCTGCCCCTCATGCCAACCTAACATAATTTTAGAACTGTAACAACATAATAATGGACCCACACTGTGTTGTTGCTCTCGGTTATATATCCGAAGCAAAGTCACTCTTTGGAACAAACGGGTGTTGTGTCATGTTTGTCATTTTTAACATGTTTATTTTTTTTTTCATTTGATATGATCTTCTTGTGGCCATGGAAAACGTAACTCAATATTTAATGTAATTCTGATCTGCAGCGGTACGAGCCTGAAAGAATGAAAAACCTAAAAATGTGTTACATTATGTTGAAATAATTAGATGTAGTAATAATATAAATTATTAACGAGATAAAATGATTTATTAATATGTTATACCTGAAGTTTATGAAACATAGATTTATTGACACTATTTTAAAAAAGTCATTAAGGGCATGTGCTCATCCCAACTGTTGACTATATTTTTTCTTGTTCCTGGAGAACAATTTCATATTATTATGTCATATGCAATATTTATATCAATACTTGCACTTACATGCTTTATTTCCTCTGATGAAAACAAAAGAAATTCATTATTTGAAAAGGAATTATTGACGCTACAAATGTATCAGTAGCAGCTAAGAGTCATAACTATCACTAAGTATATTAGCAATATTAGCAATTATTTAAATCTCTGTTTTATGAAACTGCTATATTATCAGTAGCCAACAAAATTCATCTGTTTCTTTTTTTTTTATGTTTTATTAAAGGGAAAATTAAATCTGTTTGAAAGTGGAAGGAATATCCCCCTTTATGGAATAATAAACTGTGGTATATGGGTATAGTTTATTGTGAGCAGAGAACAGTTCTTGTTTGATTTGCATTTAGTATGAAAGAAAAAAATCCAACATCCTTACCTAGTGACAATAACAATAGCATGACTAGTAGTCATGAACATGGTCACTTGGCAAAGTGTTTACTTCTCTTTATCACAGCCAATATAGTAGATTTTTCTGAAGTTCATTTTCCTATTTAACTGTCCTAAAGAGGCTGTATAACTTGTTTCTAAAAAGGGAAGGTTCATTCATCACAAATCACAATAAATCTATAAATAAATAGAGTAAACTGTGAAATAAAATAAGGGCTTTGCAGTTGAAAAATGTTATGCATTTATAGATGTCAAAAAGTGGTGCTCCGCTTAAAACCATCCTTTGTGTTCAATAACTTCTGAATCAATCATCTCACACAAAGAAGGAACATCCCTATCAATAATCTTTCTATTTTTCCAAAGAAATGTTTAAAAAGTTGATGTTTTTATGGAAAGTTTCATGGTAACGCAACACTAGACACTACTTCTAAAAAGTTCTTTTTTTCTGCAAGTTGTTCAACATGATTGACAATGCTTTTGCCAAACTTTTGAAATTGGTAATGTTCAAATAGCACTGTATTTGTGACACAATCTTTATATTCACGACTAACTGGTCCGATTCACTGAAAAATCTGTAATGTATTTTTAACTGTTCTAGAAACGTTTTGTGTTTCTACATTAAACTTGATAAAAGCCTAACTTACTGAATTCATTCTTTAGTTTTATTTTGTTTCAAAAATAATTTGAGGAGTATAATTTAATTCAGCATCATTATGAAAGTATAATGCATGAGATAATGTCTGGTTAGTATTTATCAAAATGTGAAAACATTAATGCATTCACCCCTGTTACTGCATTCATCACAGTACTACATACACTAATGTTACACTGCTGCATTATTCACTCTAATCCTGTGACGGGATTCGCTAAAGCAGACCTGGGTATTGTACAGCCCTCTAACTATATTTGCCTGGCCTGATTGAGATCCCCTGAGCACTGAGAACAGCGGCATTAGATGCATTGTTCAGGCTCTAATCCTTATAAGCCAGCAAGAGCAAACCATGCACAGGACAGGCCCACACATATTTGAGTACCCGAGTAGGATGCATGATGCTCTGGAAGTGACAAGGAGAGGAGGTTTCCTGTGAAAATGGGGGGCATGGCCAATTGCAGTAGGTGCCAGGTGCATCTGCTCTGGCCTTCTAAAACCATTACAATTTCTCATGTGGCCCCATGGGAAAATTAATTGCCCACCCCTGTATTATAGGGTGGTGCCAGAAATAACTGATCTGATATTGAAATGAAATGTGATGCTGCTCAATTTTGTCAGCTTCGAGCTGAGAATTTAATAGTAACTGTATTTTTATTTTTCCTATAATTATGAAAACTGAAGTGGAAATATTCAGTCAGCTATCAGCTGAAGAAATACCATATGTGTGTTCAGTAGTGCCAGCACAAAGTACTTCAGTGTCCATCACTTTGGCTACCATAGTTAACCCCTGCTCTAATTTGCCTTATAAAGGTTTTTTTTTCTAAATATTAAAGCAGGGGTCGGTAACCTTTAGGGCTGGGAGAGTCATATACGTGCGGCTCTCTCAGCCCTTTTGAATCCGGAATGGCTAGCAACCCAGAAGCGCGGTGACATCAGCAGCTCCGGATTGGCTAGCAACCTGGAAGCCATTGATGTCAGCAACTCCAGATTGGCTAGCAACCTGGAAGCGCTGAGAGAGTTTTGTCTCTCTACAGTGTTTGCCAGCGATTAGCAGTGAGCACCACTCATTACAGTCAAAGACCCAGATGCAGTCATCAAAAGAGCCACATCTGGCTCAAGAGCCATAGGTTGCCGACCCCTGTATTAAAGGAATTGGATTGAAAAGATAATTCTCCAAGTTCTGAGATTCCTTTTTTGCATGTATATTTTGATCATTTTTCTAGCACAAGGGAAGATGCCACAATTAGTGAATTGTACATGTATGTGTGTGTATATATATATATATATATATATATATATATATATATATATATATATACACTGTGTATCTGTATGCCTTCTCAGTATAAAAGAACACCCAGTGGGAGAGACACAGACCAGCAAAACAGGAGGATAAACAGTGTGGGAAATGTATCAAGTGGAATTACTACAATAATAAAAATGGTGCTAAAAATTAACAACTGTTCACCATTAACAGGGCACCTAATGATACCTTTTGTGTAAAAAATAAATAAATAAATAAATCTGTGTCCTTATTTTACATTCATAGCTGTTTTGTGTAAAAAAAAAAAAATAGCAAAATGTTAACAATTCCCATTTGTGTCCATTTTTTAACTTAATAACTAGTATATTGCAAAAAAAATTTTCATCGGTCATTAACGTAAAAGGAAAGGACACAAATGTTGGTGCTAACATTTTTACACTAAACAGAAATTGGTGTAAAAATTGCTGCAAATGGGAATTGCTAACATCTTGCAAAGATTTGGATACAAATTGCTAACATTTTTATTTGGACACAAGTAGCAATTGCTAACATTTTGCTAGTATTTGTACACAAATGGGGCTTACTAACTTTTTAACATTTTTTACATAAACCAGTCACTAATGTAAAACAAAGGACACAAAATGGGAATTGAAATCATTTATTTTTGTTTTTGTTTTTTTGTTTTAATCTTTTTATTCAATTTTCCAAGACAAATTATAGAAAAACTTCATATACAGAAAAAAGAAACATATAATGCACAAATACCTTTATCCAGTTTTCCCACTGGATATTATTCTACAAGGTTAATCTAAACTTCAGTGCAAATAAAAGTACCTGAAAAATATATATGAAAATTCTCATTATTTAACATTTGAAAACATTTTTAACACAAATGTGTAACTGTTTTTCTAATGCCAAGGTTCAGGCAGTCGTTGATTTTAACATACATCAGTTATGCCTGGCCTTAAATACTAATTTTCACAAAAATTAAAACACTTCCTTTCAGCAAGTAGATTTTGTAAACATCATAAAATTCATATACAGGGGATTTGTCACTTTTTCTATGTAGTAAAACACTAATTTGGTTGGACCCCCACACAATCAAAATTGTATTTTTGTATTAACTGAAGATGCACATAGCTACTGATTTCAGTATAGTAACAATCAAACATCTCTAGCAGTTGTGAACTGCTCAGTATTCTTTCAAGTGATGTTAGGGTCATGTATGTCATATGGAAGTGTTTGCTGAGTTCAGTCATGTACACTTAATTTTTGGGATAGATGTAAGGATTAGAGCTTCTCTACAACTGCAATAGGTCCTTCCCTGGTTCTGCACAAGAGGTGGATGGTGGGTTCAGCCAGAAAACTAAAGAAGGAGGTAGCACCAAAATGTAGCACAATAAAAGTTGTGCAACTTGCACGTGTAAGAGTTTATGCAATTATTTGATCCCTGAAATTGTTGGACTCAGCTGAACACACAAAAATACTGAAAGACTAAATAACTCAGCAAAGAGCGAACTTACCCTCAGATCCTTCTTATCAGTATGGAGAAACTGTTATGCATTTGCTGAGTCCTGCACGCGGACATCAGCGAACACTTTAAAGGGATTCCAGTCTCGCAAGGAGTCTCGAGTAGACCCTCGCAAGCCTCGCCGAGACTGGAATCCCTTTAAAGCATTTGCTGATGTCTGCGTGCAGGTCTCAGTGAATGCTTAACAGTCTCTGCGTACTGATGCAAAGGATCGGAGGGTAAGTTCGCTCTTTGCTGAATTACCCCCTAAGTGAATGAATAGCTGAATCTTTGGGGTATTAATATTATGGAAGAATAGGTGTACTGCCAGTCTAGGTGTGCTTTTGTCTGTGAACTTACAGTAGTTGACTAGAAAATACTGGGACATACTTTATATGGAGGACAGTTTGTGGTCATTGCACAAGCTTTACAAGGGCAGAAAATCCAGTGACGACATTGACAATGGCTGGGAAGCTGAGTTGGGATACTTATGCCCTGTGTATCACAGGCAGTAAGGGAAAAATACCCCTTAAGAAGTTACCAAGTTCCCAACAGGTAAAACATCCAACAATTTGCTTTCTGAAGTGGTCAAATGCCATTTAATAGAGTCAGAAGCACCAAAATTATCTTTAATTACATAAACAATAATAAGTGTGGCATAAGAATACTGCAGCTGCAATGCCTGGACAGTGACTAAGACCCCCCCCCGCTGGAAATGGTGTCTTTAATTTGGTTCGGGGGTCCCTGCACCAAGTCCATGGGGAGAGGGGCCCGGTGCAGATTGGGAACTAGGGCCCCAGTGACAGAAGTTCTGCCGCTGTCCCCTGTATAATTCAGGATAAAATACAGTAGTGGAAATTTATAAAGGTCATTTCAGTCTATTTGACAGCGCTTCAATTGGTTTTTGCGGCTATTTGCCGCATTTTCAATTTTCCTCCATTTATGTAGCCCTGAATAAAATGTATCAACATCGAAATAGATCGATACCGATGCGTTAATCCTGCTACACTTTACATTGCTGTCAGTGACGCTCCTTTTCCATCCATATCGCTGATCTTTTCAACGGGCACTTAGGAGAAATGCACTAAACCATCTCCATAGGGAATTATGGGTTTTCCCCTCCCTCCTCCATGTCTCAGCGATAAAAATGGTCAGAATGGGCTTAATAAATATCAATATTTTTGACCTAATTAAAAGTACATTGATACACCAGGAGAAAACCTCTTTGATTTGTATCAATATCTCCCCTGTAGGAGTCAGGAAGAAAGGTATTCCCCTAAGATAGTGTGGCTGTTACTAGGACCACCTTCACATTGACTGCGGGGTAATCTAACGAGCGTGTGTGAGTTTATGGGAAGGGGCGGGGTCTCTACACTTGGAGACATCCTCACTTTATGGACGCAAAACATTTCTCTGAGCTGTCCCGACCAGGCGAAGCCACTTAAGAAAAAACTACACTTCCCAGTGTGCACATGGACTACACGTGGTAAGCGTGCGCCGAAGCTCGACCGTTACTATAGCGACGGAACTGTAGTTGATTTGGCTCTGTAAAGATGCACAGAGGAGGAGCAAGTGTGCCCCGTGCCAGGTAGGTTATTAGGCGGTGGGTAGGGAAAGTGGAGCGCATTGAGGCAGGGAGTCGGGGCGTGCACAGGGGGATACTGGGGCGTGCACTGGGGATACTGGGGCGTTCACTGGGG
>WMED01019027.1:0-12540 GCA_019650415.1 Pipa parva | reverse complement strand
TCTCATCTTTTTAAGTGGTGGAACTTGCACTATTGGTGACTGAATAAATACTTTTTTTCCTCACTGTATATACTAATCAATCATAACGTCAAAAGCACAGTTAAAGTGAAGCACAGTTGAATGCTGTACATCATCACAGCGCATGCCTCAAGCATGTGTGATGATATTGACGCCGCTCTTCATCGCTGATGCTGGTCAGGAGGGGGAGCTGGAGCGCAGCTTCATAGCTATAGTGATTGCCAATCAAAGTGAGGACTTCCCATCTAGTGCCAGGTAAGTTTTTTATTATTTGTTATTTTGTTTTTTAGCTTTATTTCTCCTTTAACTCCTTACAATGGTACTTATCAAGGGGAGGGATATATTAAGCAGTAAGTAAACAGTTCTGAAAATGAATTTGTTAGAAGCAGATAAAAATGGGCAATCATAAGGACTTAAATGACTTTAGCAAAAAAAAGATTGTGATGGGTAAAAACCTGTGTCTGAGCATCTCTGAATGGTAAGTTGTGGGGGTGTTGGCATTCACAGAGACTGCACCTTGCAATTTATAGCACTTAAAGGATCTGCTGCTGACAGCAGAACAACGTTTCGGGGGATACACATCTGAACCTGATGAAGGTACCCCCTGAAATGTTGTTCTACTGTACACTGTAACACTGGTCAGTAAACCATTTTAGGTTATATAGCGCATGTTGTGTGCGCGACCTCTATTTCTTTTTATCTACCAAGAATATAAAGATGCCTAGCTGCAAGGACTACTTTACAGGCAGAAATCTTCAATATTATAGGACTGGTACACCCTAGAACTGGTATATTATAGCCCTATGAATAAGATACATACTTTCTAGCCTAAATCTGTTTAAAGTTCTAGATCCTTTTTAATGGTAATTTATTGTTTCTGCAGAAAAGTAACTCCTGTGAGGTGCAATTAGCCAGGTGTTAGATAGACCCTAAGGCAAAGAAGAGGGTGTTTTCAGCAGTGAATAAATATGGAGCTTCGCTGTTTTATGCTAATCTTTTTTCTTTTTTTAATAAAATTATTTTGTTTAAAAAAAAAAAGAATTCCTAGTTATTCCTGCCTGGTTGTTATTACATATGTGCTTCTATTACATCATTTCTATAGTATAGTTTATATGAAGACATGAACGTTGGGCCTCATTCTGACATGCTTTGTGAAGTCATTCATAATTTCAATTTCATTTTATAAATGATTTACTGCCCTGGGCTGAGTAACTTTATACAATATTATCAATGTGATATAATGTCTGCTTCCAGAAGTGCATACAGGAGTACCATGGCAGTCAGCCATTCTGGGTTTTTTTCTGATTCCCTTCTTGATTTTTATTTGATTTTGCTTAAGGTTATATTTTTAACGGAGTGAAGAGTTTTCGTGGTTCATTCTTTGCTTATATTATAAGCGTGTATAAGCATATGCTAAGTGCGGTAATATTGTTTATTATTTTTTATTCTAAAAGTAAAGGCATTTTCCAATCACATTCTCATACCTTAAATACAGAGGCAGAAATGTCATAACTTTCTTTAAATTTCAAGTTTTGTAGTCTGCGTAATTAAGTTATTCTTAAGAAAAACATATTACAATTAAAAATAATAAGTTCTTGTTTTTTTTTACATTCTATTTAAATGCGTCTTTAATTAGCATCTAAAGATTTACAGTAATACTTGGAATATAAGGAATCCATGCTGTCCCTTGTTCTAGCAAATGAATGCACTGGAACAATGAAGTATATGGATTCAACTTGTTCAGTGCCAATGTGTATACGCCTGTTAAACAGAGTGAGGGAAAAAAATTGAAAATAGGATTGCAAACGATACAGTTCTTAGTCCGAATATATTGTGATCCTGTGCTTGAACCACTGAGGTGATCTGCCTCTATACCTCTACAGTACAGTAATACATAAATTTACAGTAATACTTTGAACATGCTGTCCCCTGTTCTAGTTTGCAAAATATTCAAAATGTGTTATTAACACTAAAAATAAATGAAATAAACTTCATCATACCTACATGCATGAGCAAATAACTGTGTTTATTCAGTGCTAAAACCAAGCATATTCAATGTAAAATAACACACCTGTTATGTCACTATGTGACTGTCAATTTGTTTGCCAGTCTCGTTTGTGAAATCATATTTCCTGGAACGCTGACCATGTAACATGCATGCATCACTGTGTAACTGAAATTGATCATAGTGAATGATGACAGGGAGTGCATGTGAGCTATGGTATTACTACAACCAGTGTTGGATTAGCATCTAGACACTCAGAAGAGACCAGGTCCTACATGGTCTCTAGTTAACATATCAGTTACTATTATATACATATATTAGTTTTCATCTTTGTTCTTATCTGTACAGGTGTTTCATGTAAGATGCTTTTAACCTTATACTTCATTGGAAAAATCTCTCAACACAAGATACTGACATCATTATAGATCTACGTGTTGAAATAAAGTGATGATCCTATTTGAAGTGAAAACATGAAAAGGTAATTGTCCTTTTTTTACACTTTGTTCTTTATTACAAGTTTGTGACCCTCTCTGCGCTTTTTTTTTAATTTTTGTTCTGTGCATTTTTTTGTATACATGCCACATTGTGCCTTACTTAAAGTTTAATATAATAATACATAAAAATAATATTCTTTTCTTTCAGATTTCAGAATATGGGAAAAGGATGTTGGAACCCAAGGATAAAATCTACTTCTACTTGGTGAACTGTCTTCACAACCATCAGCCTAATTCACCATTGTGCGAAGTGAGCTGCGAAGCCTTCGGCTCACTTCGCAAATGGTGTTATGCGCCCGCTGATGTCCTGCATGCGGACATCAGCAAGCGCATTAAAGGGATTCCAGTCCCGGCGAGGAGACTCGAGTGCTCTCGCAGAGACTTCACAGCTCATTTCGCACAATGGTGAATTAGGCTGCATGTGTTTAAGCTCTGACATACATTTTGTTATAGATACAATGGCCCCACATTTGGTGAGTCTGGGAATGATGACTTGACCTTAAAGGGGAACTATAGCCAATCAGATTACATCTTTATATATCCAGTACTATACCTTAGTGAGAAGCGATTCTCTACAGTAGATATTTCATCTGAAGCAAGTTCATTTATTACAGAGCACTGATCAACACCAGGAAATGTGTGTGTGTGTGTGTGTGTGTGTGATGTGTACCGGCCAGTTTTCCCCCAGATATTTTTGCCTAATGTGTAATGTAATGCATGTGCACAAGTTTAATCTCCTGCATTCAGGAATGTAAACAAGCTTGTCTGATGAGGTCGAAAGGTCAGTACACTGTTTAACCAATAGCAGTCAGTCAGTGTTTTCTTCTCATATTTAGCAGTTATATTACACACATTCCCTGGTGCAAGAGTTTATCAGTGCTCTATAGTAAATCAATCTGCTTCACATGAAACATCTACTGGGGAGAATCTCCATCTTACTAAGGTATAACACTGCATATGTAAAGATGTACTCTAACTATAGTTCTCCTTTAATATATGTAATCTCCCTTCTTCACTTTTTATATATTTATACAAACAGATAAAACAGGAAACCTGTTTTCCCTCCTCATAAAGTATTACACATTTGTAATGCAAGCTAGCCTGATTCCAAAAGTTGCCACATAACCTTAGTAATCAACAACATAGATTGCAATTTTCAGGGGATGCTGGGCCTATTTTTGGAGAGGAAATAAAATACAACCTTTTCTCCTACCCCAATCGCTAAGTGAGGTAAGGGGACTTAATAAAATACAATGCTGTGAAGGGTGATGTGGGATTACCATATTTTCCGGGCCATAAGGCGCACCGGAATATAAGCCGCACTTACCTTCAGCGGCTTCTATCAGGTCTGAGTCCTCACATAAGGCGCACCGGGTTATAAGGCGCAGCGCGATGACGATATCCGGCTCATGAATATTCACTGCCTCATTAACTGCCGCGTGTTGCCCGAAGTCTGCCGAAGTCTACCGAAGTCTGCCAGATGCCTGCCCGATGCCTGGACGGTCTGCCCGATGCCTGCCCGGTCTGCCCGCCATGCCTGCTGAGTGCTGATGCCTGCCCGATGCCTGAGGTCAGTCCATAGATTAGGCACACCGGGCTATAAGGCGCACTTAGTATTGCTGAGAAAATCTCAGCATTTTAAGTGCGCCTTATAGTCCGGAAAATACGGTATGTATCCACCCTGTGCGGTTCCACATCCACTTACCCCAATGGCCCAGTGCCATAGTGGGGAATAACTAAACAAACCCAAAAACTAAGTTAAATTTGAAAAAATATTATAACTACATGATCTGTCGTCTTCTTTCCTGACCCATAGAGTAGTCCTGAATGAGTCTATGTAGTCTGAAAATTCCTCGCTCCTATTTCACCCATGACCTAATCCAATAAAAGGGCATCTCTTTTAGGCCATGACTTAGTCCATGGAAGGCCAGCATCTTCTGTCTTAATACATGGTAGTCAAAGAGGTCTTGATCCATCATCGATGCTAGACTTAAGTACCTAAATAAATCAAATGATTTGGGGTTATTTCTTTTAATTTAATGAATATTATGGGTAATGTAGTCCCAGGGGAATTCTAGAGTTACAGTGACAGATTTTAGAACTTTGGAATCAAGGGGGCTCTTGTAAATGAAGAAACTGTAACTGTTTAGGCATGTGGTGTACAGGGGGTTTTATTCACCAATGCTGTTATTTTTTTTCTTAGAGAGAAAGAGAAAACGAGCACATGCTTTAAATATTTATGTTTGCGACAAAGATGCCGACTATTGGATATAACATTTCTTAGAGTTACATTACCATTAGAATAAATAAGCTATTGAGAGACTGAACATATTACTATTCAATTTAAAATGAGTTGATTTGCAGCAATATGGGAAAAAAGCTTGGAAACCAATGAAGTAAGGAATAAAATAAAATATCGTAGGAGAAAGTTTATTTGAGTATTTCTAAAAAAAGTTTGATGTTTCTGTCTGTAAATTCTAACCATGGATAACTTGTCACACAGCAGAACAGTCTTTGCTAAGTACTAGCCTCATAAGGCACTGAATTCAGGCAGTGGAGTCATGTTATCTAATTGTAAGATACCAGAAGGAATGTAAGAATGTGTTTTCTTTACAAGGTATCAAATTCTGTGTTTAAAAGAGCAGTAACCACAGGAAAAGAAAGAATTCTATTGGGTTAGCATTGCAGTTATTCCTATATAGTGCTAAAAATGTTCTCTTTGAAGTTGCATTACTGATTTGTGTTGTCTCTCTCTGCTGGTTGCAGTCTTGTTTTATCTGTTAAGTAAACAAAATCTCAGCTCTCTCACATTGTTTTCCAGGGAACTTTAGCTACTATGGACTAGTTCCCTGTCCCCTCTAGGGAGGGAAGTGCTATTGCTGGGAGACTACAACTAGAATGTTTCTGGTAATATGGTAAAGAGTGAATCTTTGGGGATATAGGTGAAAAAGAGTTTTTAAAATGAAATGCAGTCCTATGAAAGGTATTGTGAGTCTGCCAGCTAAAAGCAGGAATGTGTAAGAAGCCATGTTGCAGAGATAAACTCTGGCTTAGGAAGTCTGGTGGTTTATTAAGGGTAAAAAACAGCACGTGTAGTCGGAGGAGAGTATGTGAGATGACCTGAGGGTAAAGCATTCGGAATGGTAAGGGTCATTTTAGAGTTGCTAAAGGAGAATATATCTGTTTTTGGGAATGAGTTCTGCTCAAGTGCTGTTCCGTGTTCCTTTTCACCAAAGAAATAGTCTTTTTAAATTGCTGTGTGTGCAATGTTGTCTTGTGAGCCAGTTCTAGATCATCTAGATATATATATTCCACTCTTTTGACTTCTGGAATGGGGGCGAAAAGGATTAGAATTATGGCAGAAATGATGAAATAAATGCATTTAATTTTTGGACAGGTTTAAGGAACCATGAAGTGCCTCCACAACAAGAAGTAAAACAGGTTCTTACATGAGGATGTTTATTCATTTTGTTAGCCCCACCCAAGTGTTTAAGGGAAAACAAGGGAGGTATTGAGAAATAAACACAAGTATCTGACAGTAGTATGGGAATTGCAAACTGATTGAATTGTACGGATTGAATTGCGGTGAATAGGTTGGAATGGCCTTTATACAATTCCCCCCATTGAGTAGAAATTAATTCAGGAGTTAAGAATTTTAGGATTGTTACAGACCAACACATATTTATGAGGAGGAAGAGGTTCTGATTCTGTTACAAAAAGAGAAGGTGACATTTTTAGGACATCATAGGGATTTTCATTACCCAAACATTGAGAGAAGTAGATTTTTAAGTTCCTCTTACACAACACTAAACTTATTGGAGTCAGTCAAGTAAAAACCCTAGAAACTGTGACCATAGCTCTGTTTTTATTAATTCAGTTCTGAGTTTCACAGAATTAATCAAGACAATTCACTTTAACGAGCTGGGAACAGCACCTCACCACAAGCTGGCTTCATATATTGTCAGATAAGATATTGAGCAGAAGGCTCTTAGGACATACAACTAGTTACAAATTCCCAGAAAAAAGGACAACCCTAAAATGTTTCACTTCCTATACCTGATGGGATATGCATACACATTCTTAGCTTAGTTTTAGCATATGATTTAGTATATTCTCTTTTGTCTGGCATAATGGCAGTAGTCATAAAATGTTTATCATTATATTTAGTATTATGCAGTCCACTGCCGTAACACAATTGATCCTAAAATTTAACAATGTAAAATGTTAAATCTGTTAATGTTTTTACTTGTCTCTCTGTAGGTCAGGTTTTTAGGTTTTATGATACTAGTTGTCTGTGACTATGAAGGACATCACACAGTTATATATACATAAGTGTTGAATGTGCTTCATGGGATCCATAGCAGCCAGAATTCAGACAACCACTAATTACATGCAGATACCAGTGAGACATTTCTTACTAACATGATAAAAAATCCTTTTAAAAGCTAAATACAGCCAATGTCCTGATAAGTTTCTAAATAGAAGTAGTAGATTGTTCCAAAATAATTCTATCCATTCTACTTATGTTGATGTTGTTCAGAAAATTAGAGAAAAGCCTACAGGGATTCATTGATGTATTTAAAATCATTGGCAACATACTATTTTCCACTGTACCTCTGGGGAATTTTGCACTTTGAGTTATCACTATGTTAGACATGTAAGACATCTTTATGCTCTTCTATTTAAAGCCTGGTTGCTTTCACTTTTACAGGTTTAAAGACTTATTCCTTTGAATTTCTGCTTTAAGCATCAACAGAATGAAGTGTAAGAAATGCTATTACCTATTCTATTTATCTCCTTGATTTTGCTTACAGCATTTCACATTCCAAAAGACTGATATATTCTATTGTGTATTCTGTGTCATGTTTAATATCCAAGCAGAGGATGCAGCAATGTTTAACTTGTGGTACACTTTCCAGTGCATTAAAGAAATATACAATTTTTGTCTAAAAGTTTCATTTTAGACTATTTTATTTTGTTATTTTAGGACATTACATTACTACATTACCTGTCTTTAACATTTATACAAGCATTATTTAGCTACATACTCAGTAGTGAAATATAAAGTAGAGGTTCCAATATCAAATTCAAGTTTGTGTCTTTGTTTTTTTCTTTTTAAATAAGATCCACATACCATCTCATCTAAATTGTAGCTATGTTAGTGGTTGAAATCACTATAATAAACACCAATGCTTCCACCATTCTCACTTAATCATTTTAAGACCCTATTATATTGGCCGACAACTCCAATAAATAAGAACACCATTGTGCAGTTTGTTCACAGTTGTGGAATTTTAATGGAATGCAGTACAGTATATCTGTGCTTCTATGGTGGCATACTTAGATTTAGAACAACATATTGGTGGGGTCTAATGATGTAGACCCCACCAATATAACCAGCAGTATTAAAAATTCCTTTACTGGGACCACCACCACTATACACACAGTTGTGTTCTCTAACTCCCTGTGTCTAATTTTATTTTAGAAATGATTACAATATCCCTCAGCCTACAAAGCTCACCTAACATGAAAGCCATCTGTAAGTAATAGTTTTCCTGAGAATTATTCTTTTTATGGATAATATTTTTCTGAATGAATGAAAGGCAAACCATAAAAACCTTCTGGTAAACAAACAAAGTGGAAAAAAAACCAAAAAAACAAAACCCGTTTCTTCAGACTTGCCTGTCCCTAGCAACCAGATAGCAGTTTAAATGCTGAACTTGAAAGTCACAAGACGGTTCATTTTTCTACATTTTTAATTATAAACTGTCATGCATTAACGATATCTACAAAACATAAAGATTAAAAATTAAACAAACTTGATTTGATTGTTTTACTAGTTTAATCTAAACACAGCATTGCCTTATATTTCCTTTTGAAAAGCAAGATATCCATTAGGATCATTTGTTTTAATAAAAGTAATGTGTGAGAAAACAATGTTGTCCCTTCTTAGGTTAAATTATTAACCCCCCCCCCCCACACACACACACACACACACACACGCACACACTCTTCCTCATTCATAGTCATCAATGACTGTGAAGGAATGAACGTGGTGTTCTTGTATAGTTATAAAACATGAGTAGCTAGGAAGAATGTAAATGTGTAAGTAAATCAAATCATATGCCAAGAACCAAATCTTTTCTGTTTATTTTGTAATAAATTTCCATGTGCTGTTTGGGTCTGTTTGCGTTGATTTATTAAAATCTCCTGGAAGACTAACTATGGAAACATACTATATTTTACTGGTTAACAAGACGTTATGGGGTAACACTTCTGATTTTTAACCACCCATCTAGTCGCTGCATTGTGTTCCTTTATAATGATGAATAGTCTGCCATTCTTTGCCTATGTATTTATCTACTGTTGGTTTCTTTCCTTTGCCTTAATCACTGTTAGAGTTTGCTTATATTTATTATACCAAATTTGCTGATATTCAGCAGTCTTGTATATAGTAGTATACCTTCTCTGTACTTTCAAAGTAAATGTGTCCTCCTCTGCAATGCTTTTAAATGCACTACATTGTGATACTTTTGCATTCCCCATTTGGAGCGAGTATTTAAAAAGGTGCAACTTTAATTATTATTAATTGTTAAATGCAATAGGTATTATTTGTCACTTTTTTTTACTGAAGCCTCCATCTCCTACCTCCCTGATCAACTTAGAATACTGCTATTTCATCCTTGAGAATTCTGAAAATAAAATGAAGATGCATTGTGGGCAATAGCTCAAGCACTGAACTCCTGCAACAGTCTTTCACGTAAATCCCACTTAAGATGTCAAAATAAATTGCAAAATTGTATATTTAACAGTGACAAATCACAATCGAGGGGTAAGTGACTATTGATGACTAAAGTGTTACTTTAAATTGCACTGAAATACATAAGCGAGTATATTTGAGGCAGAAAAGACCAGCCAATCAGTCAATCTAACTTGTCCATTTAACTTATAAATGGCTTTGACCTAGGACAGATCTGACAGATGAGTGTGTATTCATTCATGTTAACATGCATTTAGCATTGGTTATTTTTCCTCTACATATGCTGGTAGTTTTTCTCAGTGTTTAGAAAAATTTTATTAAAATTATATTGTCCTAACCTTTGTTCTATATAGGTTCAAATATTACATTTTGAGATTTTGTTTTGTCACAGATTATCAAGTACCACCTTTATCTTAAAAATAATGTCTATCTTTCCATCTTTATGTCTACTGATTCTTCTATCTGTGTGTCAGTCCATCTGTCTGTGTCTATGTCTACCTATCCATTGGTTGGACAATCAGTCCACCTGCCTATATATCTTCTTGTCTTTTTGTCTGCCTGTCTGTCTATAGATCTGCCTTTCAGAATATTGATCTCTTTGCCATCTGCCTGTCTATTTGTCTATCCTTCTTTATGTCTTCTTGGGGGTTATTCACTAAAGTCCGAATTGTTGTGTATAGGTGTGAATTCGCCAGATAAAGACAGTCGCAATAGGCTGCTACTGTCGCAGTCGCGTCTTTATAATGAGAATATTGTCGCAGTCGTGACTTTATGATGGGAAAATTGTCACAATCTTAACTTTAAAAATTTGTCGCGACTTTACAATGGGGAAATTGTCATGGATTTGTTATGGGAATCCGCTGTTTGAGAATTCGACAGTCGAATTCGCACCTTAGTGAATAACCCCCTCATAAACTCTATTAGGGGGATATTTACTAAGACCAATTGACCCTTTCAATTAGTTTTACCCTTGCTTCTATGTTCATTTTCATTTCTCTGTATTTTTTTCCCCTTTTTGTTAACATGTTTTTACTAAACATTTTCAACTTATTACATTAACATTTCCCTGTACTTTTTTGATTCCATGGATTTATGAAGGATTTGTTTAAAAAAAAAATTCCCCATAGAAAAGAATTGTTATTGATACATTTTTATCAGCTGATTACTTTGTAGTATTTTTCTATCAGGATCTCCTTCCATTACAGACCGATATCAACGTTGTTTTACAAATTGAAAATCTTTTCGATTGTGGCTAAGTGACACAGGACCAGCTCCATAGGGGTTTATGGGTTTTTCACCAGCCTAAAGCAGACAAACAATTGGACGATAAAATACATTGTGAACAGCTTTGTAAATAGGCGACAACAGTGATATCTGTTTCTTTTGTGTTCTTCTGTATTATCTATCTACCTAATCTCTATCTCTCTTGTTCTGACTTTTACATTGACAGAGATTTAAATGATGAGCAAGCTGCCAGGGACAGCCAGGATGTACACATCAATTGTTGTGTAGAGAGTTTTGGGTAAAAGTTTCGGGATATGGGTATGAACAGCACTATATACCTTAATCATGACTGTCAGATAAAAACATTTCCCCAAAGATAACTGCTAGGTGCTGGAGACTGCTATAGGAAAGTACTCCCCCCTGTGAAATTATCTTTACTCCTCATCTGTTACTACACCTTTGTCCCAGAAAGCAAAGTTGGTAATTTATGATCTTGACTTTCATGTAAACTGATACAGTTACATTTTTGAAGTAAAGTGAATATCTGCTGTCAGTGTTCTTTTTCAATAAACTGTTCCATACTTTGGATGTGCATCAAAGTGTTCCTGGTGCCCATCATTCTGATATGCAAAGAGTTAGTGCAGCTTCTTAGGTTATAAGTGGGAATCTCTCTCTGTACATCTGAGCTTGTTTAGCGTTACACAAAGTATATTGTAGGGAACTAGTCAAATAATTGAGGAGCAGGTAGCATGTTTAAGCCAGTGAAACCTCTAAGTATAGCAGCAGTGTGGTGGCTCAGTGGTTAGTACTGCTGCCTTGCAGCACTGGGTTCTGGGTCCAATTCCACCCTGAACTTCATCTGCATGGAGTCTGTATGTTCTCTCCGCACCTGCGTGAGATTCCTCCCACAATCCAAAAACATACATCTGTGACTGAATAGGAAAACTAGATTGTAAGCTCCATGGGGCAGGGACTGAAGTGAATGACAAATCTCTATAAAGTGCTGCATAATAGAGTAGCGCTATATAAAAAATGAATGAATAAAAAAAAAAAAAACACCCCTTTAACACCCAAGCAGTCAGTTAGGCAACAGTTTCCCTTTAAGCACAATTCAAGTAACATTTAATGTTGAGAAAAAATCAGAAGAAAATAAACAGTTGTTTTATTCACAACACCGGTATCAATACTCTGGTCTCCTCTTAACGGCATCTGATACTGGAAACAACAGTCTTTATCTAGCAGCAGCCTTTGTCTCTCTCCACATACCACAGCAACACAGCATAGGAACACAGCAATACCATAGGAACACAGGGAATAGGGATGTCCACCTCTCTCTCTGGAGCTACCCCTTCACTTATTCTTGTCCCAACTTTGGGCTGTTCTTCTAGCATGCACTACTGCACCCTATAACATTAACTAACCCTACGCTTACCTCTAAGCTAGAGCCAGTGTTCTTCCACAGGACTCTCTCCTGTTACTTCCTCTAATGCCGTCTACCTCAGGAATATCTTCATTCTCTCAGTACCACAGCTATAGCAATAGCTCTGCAGGACACTTTTTGCCCTAGGGCACACCTAGAGGTCTCCTACCCCTAGGTACTCTTTAACACACAGCAGTATGTCTCACTGGGTGGATCCTCCCATCCAGCAAACTGGGGAAGGGTGAACATTTTTACTAAGAGGCAAACTCTCTATAAAGCCCCTTAATTAGTAACTTAATCTCGCCTGAGACACAGGTACACATTTCTGAACTAACTCTTCCAGAACTGACTGCTGCTTTCTCTATACTGTATGTGTGTATAATTTTATTTATAAAGCACCACAAATTTACACAGCGCTGTACAATTCAGCGATACAAGTACAATACAAACAAGGGAAAAGTGCATTAAACAATACAAGTAAAATATCACAAGGATACATCATATTACAGGCATATGAAAAAGTCTGGGCACCCCTATTAATCTTAATCATTTTTAGTTGTAAATATTTGGGTGATTGCAACAGCCATTTCAGTTTGATATATCTAATAACTGATGGACA
>WMED01019024.1:0-11287 GCA_019650415.1 Pipa parva | reverse complement strand
TTCTGTCCCTATGGCTTTTTGTTTCCAAATATTTATCCTCTTTACACTACCCTATGAAATATGCCATGATGGTGCAGTTTGAAAGTCCAGGAGGACCCACTGCGGCCTGTGGTCATCAAGAATATTCCCTAAGACTTGGTGGGCCAGTCCAAAACTGTCACCAGAGAATACAAAATATACCATATAATCAATTTTTACACATTAAACGCAATTGCTCCATGCAAAGTGATTTCATTGAACAGGCTAATGAATTGGAGAATATGTTTTCAGAAAAATGGTATCCGATGGATCTCATTAAAAGTTCTAGATTAAAAGCAGAAAATGTTTCGAGAGAAATCATTTTAAGTGATAAAGAGAAGTCCCAGGCAAAGAGGCATGAAGGAAATACTTTTAATGCTTCTTTTGTTTCAAAGTACAGCAACAACACCAGAGAAATATCTCAAATAATAAAAAAACATTGGCACATCTTGAGGCTAGATCCAGTTCTGGGCCCTATCCTCTCTGCTATGCCCAAATTTGTATATACTAAAAACAAAAATTTAAAAAACATATTGTCACCGTCGAATTTTAATTCTAAAGACCATCTGATCATGTGAACAGTGAGTAACCTGGTTGGCACATATAAATGTGGTTCAACCAGGTGTCCATCATGTATGTATATTCCACAAATCAGTTATCAGGAAGAAGTATTGGCAGAGCATAGACCAAAACAGTTTTTCAATTGTAAAAGTACATATGTAATATACATTTTAATTTGTCCTTGTCATCTTAAATATATAGGTAGAACGAAAAGAAATTTTTCTAGATGTGTCTACGAAGATGTGAGGAATATCAAAATTGGCCTTACGACACATTCTGTTTCACAGCATTATAAGTTGGTACATAACCAAGATCCTACAGGCACTAGTTTTTCTGAGTTAGAACAGATCCATCATAGCCATTTGGGAGGGGATAGAATGATTAAATTGAGGCAGAAGGAGTCCCAATGGATATATAAATTAGGTACACTTACTCCAGGGGGGTTAAATATAGCATTGGATTTGGTGGCATTTTAAACATATGGAGGTTTATATCCATATCATGTTTAAAAGGTTTTAATTTGGTTTTTAGGTTGGATGAATGTAAATCAGTGATTATTTATTTATTTATGTGTTATTTATTTATCATTTATTGTGTCTCATGTAGCACAATTAGGGGGGTAATTCAGCAATGTGCGAAGTGAGCTCCAGATCCTTCGCCTCACTTTGCACATGCTTTTATGCGCTCGCTGATGTTATGCGCTCGCTGATGTTATGTGCTGGCTGATGTCCTGCACGCAGACATCAGCGAACGCTTTAAAGTGTTTTATGATTTATTTTATATGAGTGTATCTTTTATGAACTGTTTTAATATATGTAGAGATCTCTATAACTAATCGTTTTTACTCTATCATATGGTTAATGTTATGTTCTTAGATTTCTGTTTTTCATCTGTAAAAAGTGTAAAAGTTTGTATAAATCAGATATTGTAATATGAACGTTTTATCATGTTACAATATGGTACGCTTACTCTGTGCATTCGGCAGTGTAAGTTAGTTCACAGAGGCTCTTGGGATATCGGCAGACTTCATGTTGAAGCGCATAGTGCATTTCAACATACGGAAGTGATATCACTTCCATTTTAGATGAGGTGACCAGCAGTGTTCACAGTTTCCAATACAGTGAGGAACGCATTGTGCGTTCCAAAGGTCAGCAACATGAAGTGATGTTGTTCCGGCATCATTTCCTGTCATTTGGAAGGCATGCCGGCAGCGTTTAAAAGCATCGCTACATGGAACACTGATCACTTATTTTTCCTCCTGATGAAGCCACAGTGAGGTGGTGAAACACGTAGAGGACTTTAGCAAGAAGATTAAAGACTATGGGGGTAATTCAGCAAGGTGCGAACCACTCGAGTTGCCTCGCTGAGACTGGAATCCCTTTAAAGCATTTGCTGATGTCCGTGTGCAGGACATCAGAGAGCACATAACAGTATGTGCGAGCTGAGGGGAAGCTTCGCAAGGTGCGTTGGCACCTTGCTGAATTACCCCCTATATGTTCATTCTACAAACCGTTGCTGCACACTTCACCACAGAGGAGATTTTATTATAAGCGCGATTTATCTGCATTCTGCACCTTTGTGAGTAGATATTGTTTTATCTCTATGTCATTAAAATTCAGTTTTACACTATGGAAGTTTTCTTTGTTCCATTTTGGTCGCTTATTATAAGCTAAGAAGTTCTATTTGGATCAGAATTTGAACTGCTTCAACCCTTTTTCAAGAAAGAATTTACTTTTTTGTCCTTGAGACGTTTACTTAAAGCGGTTATTTCTTACCATCTGGTAAGCATATAAGAATATTCTCTTTTGTGCACTTGGATTTTACACAATCATTGGTGTTTATTTTTCCTGTTTCTATTTTCTCACCATACACTTGGAGGAATATTGATCTCTTAAGTGTACGTTTGGGCTGTTTTCTTACAGAATTAATTATCTCTTCATAAGGCACTATTAGGTGTCTGTTTTTGTTGCGCCTTTTCTTTAGGTGATACATTTATGGGGGTAATTCAGCATACTCCGAACTTACCCTCCAATGCTTCGCCTCTGTTCCAGACACTGATATGCGCTCGCTGATGTCCTGCACACGCACATCAGCGAATGCTTTAAAGGGATTCCAGTCTCGGCGAGGCTCGCGAGGCTCAACTTGAGTCGCCTCACCGAGACTGGAATCCCTTTAAAGCGTTCTCTGATGTGCACGTGCAGGACATCAGTGAGCGCATAACAGTCTCTACGAGCAGAGGTGAAGTATTGCAGGGTAAGTTTGGAGTATTCTGAATTACCCCCTATGTCACCAGAGAATAGTCACTTGAATTACAAAGGCTTTTTACATTCATTTCAAAGCAGAAGCACCTAAAACATGGCTTAAAATGTTTAAATAAGATTGTAAAAGCATGTCCTTTTATTTATAACTAGCTATAATAATATTTTAATAAAGATTATAAACAATAACCAACTATACTGCTGTATTATTTACAGAGTGGACCAGCTCACCAGTAGCCATTCCATCCAACATCTACCAGAGTCCAACCCCTCCCATCTGTTATTGTTTGCATATGTCACAAGTTAGTAGATCCAGTGACACTACTGGGTTCATTAATGTTCACAGAATAGTTGGTTCCCAGTAGAAATAAATCATCTTTAGATATAAACAATTACCATCATGTAAAAGGGCAACATCTAGTTTAATGATTACTCTTCAACCTTTTAGAAATACAGATTGTAGACAAGAAGAGCACTTAGAATGTGCTTCCTCTAGATTAATTAAAGAATTAGAGAGGTGCATGGCTAATTACTGTCCAAACAATATGCTTCAACATAAACAAATACATCAGACTTCCATTTAGACTTCATAGGTTCTTAGCCTTTCTTCCTTCTCTCCTTGAGAATTAATTACAACTGTGAAATATATCAAGCTTAAAACTTTAACAATAATTCTGTACTTGACTTAATAGACATTATGTATCAATCCAAATTGTCTTCTCTACAGCTCAATGAACAATATAAGAAATATCTTAAGGCGTACCTGTCACCTCAAAACTCTAATACTAATTTAGGTTCTACTAATGAAATAAACAGTTTTGTAAATATATATGTATTTTAAAAAATGTACCTTTTATACGGTGTTTTGCTCTGTCATCTTCCCTGTCAGCCTGACTTTTCTTTCCTGAGTCAGGGCTAAATGATGATTGACATTATAGCTCCTCCAATCAGATACCTTAAATCACAATGTAATTTAAAAATTATATCACATAATACCAAAGGCCTAAAAAAGCCTAGAAAAAGACATTCTCTGAATAACACTCTGTGAAAGCAGACATTCTGCTTTTGAAAGAAATATACTTCTACAGATCTTCCTTCACAAAATGCATCTCAAAACATTACCCTTCCATTCTCTTCCACAAATTTATCAAATTTGACTTAACACAAAATTATATAGACTACCAATGGAGATACATAATTCTTGTAGGGAATCTGCAGGGCCACCAGGTAACCATTGCCTCAGTATATGCTCCAAATACATCAAAAAACTCCTTCTTCATTAAATTTTTCAACAAACTCAGAGAAACTACGATGGGTAAAATAATAATAGGAGGAGACTTTAACACAGTGTTACAGGACAGTCTTGACAGTACTAGACAAAACTCTACTTCCGCTTACAGACAAGAACTAAATAAAGCCAAAACACTCATAAAGCAATTAAGGGAAACCAACCTAGTTGAAATATGGAAAGAAAACCATTCTCTAGATAAAGATTTCATGTTCTACTCATTCCCACATGATACACCTATACCAGAATAGACTACATTATGATCATGAGGCTGTGGAGGTGGTATGGAGGAGATGGTGTGTCCATAGGGGCAGGGGATTTTTGGATATTCAAAATTTGATCACCGAATTATTTGAATTAAACAAGCCCACAGATGTCAATCAGATGGTCAACCCACAAAGTGGTCATACAATTAATATTCATACAAAAGCCAGCCAGGAGAAAAGCGCTAAAATAAAAAAAAAACTTAACCAATAGATGACACTCATTATTGAGCAAATGCAAACCAAACCCAAATCAACAACTAAACCAAGAATCACAGGACACACAAACCCAATAAATTCATCTATTAACAGACAAAGCAGCAAATACATTAAATTGATTAAATAAAAAAAAAATCATATCTGCATACTATGTTAGCACAGACTAAATTCATTTCAATCACACACTAATATCCATTCCATTAGACAAAAATACAATTACACACAATGCAGATAAAATTTTGTAGAAATACCAAGAATTTTATACAGACCAGTATATTAACAATAAGGCTCCACAGGCAAAATGAGCAAATATCTCTCATTTCCTATCGAACTGGAAACCCCCCAACGTGAAATAAATGATATAGAAACTCTATCAGCACTTCATACATATGCGCAAACTTTTTCTTGCTAATGTAAGTGCATTTTTTAACCTACATTAAGGGGCAATTCATAAAGCAGGGATTCCCGTCTCGGTGAGAACAAAAGAGTTCCTCGCCGAGACAGGAATCCCTTTAATGCGCATGCTGATGTCCGCGTACAGGATATCAGCATGCGCATACTACTATTAGCGAAGTGAGCCGAACACATCGTAGCTCACTTCGCTGCTTTATGAATTACCCCCTAAAACTACTCGCATGATATTACGCTATTGTGAGTTTATTTCTTGCGGGGAGATTATGGGGGTTATTCACTAAAGTCCGAATTGTTGCGTATAGGTTCAAATTTGCCAGATAAAGACAGTCGCAATAGGCTGCTACTGTTGCAGTCACATCTTTATAATGAGAATATTGTCATGGTCACGACTTTATTATGGGAAAATTGTCATAATCTTAACATTAAGAAATTGTCGCGACTTTACAATGGGGAAATTGCAGCGGATCTGCTATGGGAATCTGCTGTTTGCGAATATGACAGTCGAATTCGCACCTTAGTGAATAACCCCCTATACCCCTAATAGCTGGCTGACAGCGAAAGACTGGACCACAGCGAACGTATCACCAGAGATCATTAAGGTCGGAATTACACCTTGGAGGAATCCATTATTCAATTGCAAAGGGGAACGAGTGAGTACGGTACATTTTACTTATAACTTGCTTGGTAATAGTGTGTCCTGCACTAGATTGACCCCCTTATTATACACCCAGAATAAAGCGCAGCACTCCACATCTGTTTTGTAATAAACACCATTTACCGTACTTGTGCAACAGAGAAGCAAGCTGCTAACCTGGGGAACTGATTCATTAAAAGACCACCATTGGTTTTGACATTTACAACCATAAGCACAAGTGTTCACTATTTGAATTATTAGTGTACACACTGAGCATGCGTCGAGCCAACTGCTAAAGAAAATGAGACTGACCAAGGTTATAAAGATTGCATCCTCCGGTTACAATTTTGGGTGCACAGATTGTTAGTATGATCGGGCCAGATCATTGTTAGGCTGGCACAGTAAGCACTATTCTGTAGGTGCATTATTTCAAGACTAATGGATTGTCAGGCTTTCATTTTTCTTAAATATATTAGTTAAAAGTGCTACTAACAAGTAATCAACCCTGCATTGCTCTTTGCCCTAATAGCTATACACTGTCAATGCAAGTAAACACTGACCCCAGGGCTTACATTGACAGTATAGTACTATATTAGGGCTTTGGACAGTATAGGGTAATTAAAACTATCAGTTTAAGTTCTACAATACAGCACTGCTTCCATTGAGAAGTGTGGTGGGCGATTACCTATCAGCAATATTTTAATGTTGACATGAGCCTCTAACTTATAAATATGCTAATTCTGACCTTTATGCGACTCTTTGGATTTTAATTTTATCAAAGCAACAAGTTGAATGGGAACTTCCCCTTTAAGAGAAAATGACATTTATTAACCTTTTAAAACTGAATGATTCTCCCATTATATCATTAAACAACTACAGATCCATATTATTATCCACTAGAAGGTTTCATTAACCCATCTAAACACCAAGTTCAGGCTTTTGTTGTACAAGCTGTATGAAAACAAATGACGACACAGTTATTAATCCTGGAACTGGGTCACTCGACAAGTTTAATTCTAACCAGCGCATGTTACATAAATCTGTATTTACAAATTGTTTAGTAATGTACTAGTACTGTCTGAACTCCACTCATATTATTGTAGTAAAGAAGCATTGCAAATCATTTAGTCAGAACTGATGTCAATCAGTGAAACATTCAGATAATTTATATTTAAGTCTATATAAAGACTTATCACTGTTGAGGAGAACAACAACATGGTAAGTCTGCAGTACTGCTGCTGGGGTCTTCTAGGAGTTGTGGGGGTGTGCATTGGGAGGTTTCAGGGGGACAATACTGGTGAGACCCCACTAGATTTGCCCAGGGCCCCTGGTAGTAAGTTGTCAGGAATTCTTGAACCCTATCATGGAAATGTATTAACAGTGGCAATCATTTACTAAGGTCTAGTAATCATGGCTCATCTGTTCAAGCCTGGATCTTTATGATTAAACCTTAAAGGTGTGAATATGAAATAATGCAAAACTCCCAAAAAATTTGTAATAGAATGCTAAAGGGGTTATTCACTAAAGTCCAAATTGTTGCGTATAGGTGTGAATTCGCTAGATAAAGACAGTCGCAATAGACTGCTACTGTCACTGTCGTGTCTTTATAACGAGAATATTGTCGCCATCGCAACTTTATTATGGAAAATAGTCGCAACTTTTAAATTGTCGCAGTTGTGAATTTGCTATGGGAATCCGCTATTTGAGAATTTGACAGTCAAATTCGCACCTTAGTGAAACCCCTCCTATGTCTTTTGATTTGATGTCTAATGAGTTGTGCCCTCCTGTGTTTCATTCCCCATTGGACATTTTTTTTCATAGAATTCATGGGGCTTATTCATCAATCTATGAATTTGTATCACTTTGGGCCAATACACTCCAACAGATGCGAATTCCCTACTTCTTATGAACTAAGCGGCGGATTATCTTGGCAAAAAAGAGAACAACATGGAACGCTATTTAATGTTTAGTGTGACGTAGTCAGTCGTACAGTAGCGAATGCGTACTGATGCAAATTCAATGTAATCTTGAAAATGTCAGTTTAACTGTACCAAGTGATTAACACATCCTTTTTTATGTCACCATATTCTGAATTTATATTGTCCCTCTCCTACCCTAAATGTAAAAATATTTTTATTTGGTCTATTTAAAGAATGCATTGTGGTTTAAAGAGGCACTACAATGCTGATATAACTGCAAACATACATATAAAGCCCTTTTATACTAAGTCAGTTGCTGACACAAATAGTTAAAAAAAACATTTAGGGAAGAAATAATACTTGCTGTCTGTTTCCCTTAATTAGTTTTCCTGAGAGCTGACATTTTCCTCCCCCTCCCAAGTTAGGCAACATGAGAACAAAAAGTTGCCTGACTGCAATTGGTTAAGCAGTGTGCTGAACTTTTGGCTTCATTGTTTACATTCCTGAAATGCAGGAGATTACAGACAATAAGCTACTTTAAGTAGTAAGTAGAACAAAAAAATGTCTAGGGGAGGGTACCTTTTCATTGAAAACTGGCCAATACACATCACACACACATTTCCTGTTGCAGGAGTTTATCACTGCTGCCTACTCGATCATTCTGCTTCACATGAAACATCCACTGGGGAGAAACGCTTCTCACTAAAGCATGGTACTGCATATGTAAAGATGTCATCTGACTACAGTTCCCCTTTAAGGTAGTGCCACTGTTAATATAGTAAGTAGCTCCATCTAATGGGGTACATTAAATAGTGCAGATAGTATTGTATTTCCAGGAAGTGTTGTAACAAATGAATATGAAATAATTTTGAGGGGTCCCAAGGTTATAAAAGCTGTCCCATTTGAAAGGGAAAGTCTACGCAGGGTCTCCACTGGCTGGTCTATTCACAGCACTGTTAAATTTGGAAAGATGGGGGCTATAATATCAATTAAAACTATGCTACGCATACATAACGAAACTTCTGATAAACTTGTGTTGAAAGAGCGTTATCCCTTATATATGAAGGTTGTGTATAAACAAAAAGTTATATATTACATTCAGCACTAACCTATCATGGCCAGTTTAATAAAATGTGTCTTTGCAAACCTCCTTTCATACTAACTGAATATTAGTCACTGTTTGTGCAGTGAAGATTTTTTCTGGGTACACACTACACTATAATCAGTTTTCTTGTCATAATAAAGTCAGTATTTACTGTACTGTGAAACTTCATTAACACATGTGACCAAACTATTGACTAAAGTTAAACTCATTATTCTGCTTCTTAAAGGACCAGTGACATCCAAATAAAATCCATTTGAATAGGCATAGTAGATATTCAAATACAGCAAAATGTCATCTTTGTAGTTAAATTCATGAATTTCATTGCTGTTTTACTTTTACTGATAGCAGCCAATGTTGTTAAACAGACCTCATCCAGTCCCATTGCTTTCTATGGTGCATTAGATAATACATATTCAGAAAAAGTCCGATTTTTAAAACTAAATAGCAAAATATCATACCTAATAGACACAATTTAGAATTTTTCAAAACACAAATTAAATATATATTAACTATAAACGTATTTAAGGCATTTTCATTCTTTTTGTGTTACTGTTCTTTTAATACATTGCTTCTCCAGTAAATAGTCTGCGGACAGTCATGTTGTCTCCTGAATTGTTTGATTGCACCCTTGAGGAAGCACCCCAAACCTGTTTGGTAAAGCTTATGTTTAAATGGCACCAAAAACTAACCCATCACCTTGTCTTGCATTTAGTGAGACCACTAAAACACAGTGGTGCTTTACCCATGCATTTAAAAGGATAGCAGAGCAAGTCATTCACATGACCACTTTGTGAACTGCAAGCGCTATGGTGCCTGACCTGGGCACTAATGTCATGCATGGTCATGTGACTCATATCGGACTATTAGTGATGTTAATTGTGAAAGCAAGTTGACATGTAAATTGCACAGAGCCCTTCTAGAACTGCTGCTGTGATTAATAATTTACTTTCCTCTCAGTGACATTCACATACACACCTGGTTAATAGAGGTACAGCAGGTGAATGAATTCAGATCATATCAGTGACAGTTCAGATTTATAGAGAAGGGCATTATTAACGGAAACAGTGATTGCTATACAGTATATTGCTTAATGAAAAAGATAAATAATATTTTTAATACATTACATTATGGTTTAATGAAATCTTCTAAATGTCCCTGTGTTTGCTGTACAGATTTGGAACTATAGATCTTGGCTTTTAACAAGTGAGAGAATCCATGGAAATGATTGGATAAAGATACCCCCTTCCTCGCTACATTGTTTCTGTTGCTTTCCATCTTTGTTATTGTCACTGTAACTAAACAAACTGTAGTCAAAGTGAACACGACTGGAAGATGAAAATGGATTTTATAGTTATTCATCCTCAGTAAACAGTATTACATGGAATATAAATCCCTGTACATACTGTACATCCAATGATAGGAGCTTTCTAAACAAGTTGAACCTAAGATCCAATAAAATATAAATATTTTCAATACAGAAACCCCTTGATACTATGTAACACGCTCAATATTTCTTTGACCTTCCATTTATTACTTCTGTCCAAACATAACATACTGAATTCCATAACTAACTCTGTAAGAAACAGTAAACAGTCCCCTAATGTACTATTTCTTTCATAACCAGGCAATTGACAATTCTCTCGGTGCTTATAATCGGTAGAGGACATGGGAAATGTGACTTTGGGCTGCTTCATTCTAGATTTTACCTACAGTCCCTAAAGTCTTGAGGGTGAAATCTTCTGAGCTCTCTAGTATGCATGTATCTACTCTAAGACCTATGCAATAGCTCTAGTGAGAACATCAGTGAAAGACCCAACAGGATCATGGGAAAACATAATCAGATCTAGGAATGCACACTCATCATATTAGGGTTTCTAATTACAAGGCAGTTAGGAGAACAAGGTTTTCTTCAGTATGTAAGCCCCTTAGGTTTGTCCCACAAACACTGATTATGTTTAGCTATTTACAGTGGCTTTAGGAAGTGGTTAGAGCAAGTGCAATTAATAAACTTAAATAGCTAAAACTTATATATAAGTAACAACAGGCAGAACCTACCTACAGATCCCATAATCCTTATCGGAGAGAGCCATGAGACCCATTCATACTTATCAATTACCATTCACGGCTAGGTTACAATGTCTCTTCTACTTAAAGGACAAGTAACACCATAAAAATAAAAAAATGTCATAAGCCATAGGTACCAGGAGTTCTTTTATATAAAACAGCTTATATGTTCATACTATGAGAAAAAAAAACTACTATATTAGTAGGGAACACTTTCTCAAGATTATTGCAAAACTTCTTATAATAGCATTCATATTCCCCCCCAAGTGTCCCAGATTTTGTGGGTCAGTCCTGTTTTTCTGGTTCCTGTACCACAGTCCTGGGTGCCTTCCCCACAGTCCCGATCCCCAACATTTCCCCAAACCCAATGGCTGGCATAGTGCTTCAGATTCATGACACAATCTGAGGGCCAGTGGATGGTGTGACATCCAAGGCTGTGGAGTCGGAGTCGGGGCCCATTTTGATATATAAAATGGACCGACTTCGACTCCCAAAATATATAATAAATTGGTAGAGTTAGTTCATTGCAGTATATGTTGAATAT
>WMED01019023.1:0-12541 GCA_019650415.1 Pipa parva | reverse complement strand
ACACAGGGAAGATGACAGTTCGAAACACTGTATAAAGGTACATTTATTTAAAATATATATTTACAAAAATGTTTATTTTATAATTAGTATTAGTTTTGAGGTGACAGGTGCTCTTTAATGAAGCTTCTTCTTTCTTTGGTAACTCCCATTGGTAATTGGCTTCCACGGCCTACTAGGAAAACAGGAATTATTTCATACCTCATGCTCAATACGTGCTGATTACTAATCACATTTCATTCATGTGACTATTTAAAAATTGGTAAATAAGAAATGGTTCATTTTACATTTAGACTGCATTTACTACTTATTTTTTATTTTATTTTTTCAACCAGAAACAGAAATCCTAAAGGGTTATTATGCACATGGTTTATACACTGTATGATTTGATGGTATGGAGTGCTCCAGTAAGAATAAGAATATAAAAGTGCTTGCCAAAGCTCGTAGTGAAAAATTCCAATGCACTATGAAATTACAGGTACTTTTATTAGTTTAGTCATGGTCTGGTGGATGAAATCTCTGCACCATGTGTAAGCTTATCTGTGTAAATTCCTGAAAGTTTTAAATCTCACTGACCCTTCATGATGCCATATAATACCCTCACTGATGTACGTTCTTAATGAAAGCTTTGCTCTTTACCATCTTGTTAATGGATTCCACTGTTACTTTTTGTCAAACAATTACATCGCTTTCCTGCTGTTTGGAGATGTATCCAGCATTAGTCATTTTATTCTAGTAGCTTTGGCCAATTGTTGTACTTAAACTATGCCATTTAGGCTAGGTTGAGAGCGTGTTGTGCGCAGCGTATCTAAAAAAAAAAATCTCTGAAAAAATGCCAGAGAAAATCCATAGAGAACATGTTTCTGTATTGTCAATATTCTATTAGCAGCTACTGAAAGGACAATACAGAAAAATGGCCTCTAATGTCACATACTTTCACTTGGATTTAGATAAATTCATTTATGATTTGAAAAGGATTTTCTTTATAGGCAAATTTTCATAGGCGTTTTTTCCCTGCCTTTTTAGTTATTACAAAATGTCACGTGTTTGAAAACGCAGCGCATTTTTACACTGTGTAAGATCACAATTGTTAAATTCCTATTGAAACTAATGTAGTCACATAAAATACGCTGCATTCCAAAGAAATAGAGCAGGCGGTGTTCTAGCGTAATACACTGCGCATGATACGCTAGTGTGAACACTTTTCTGCCATCGTCATTGTCCTCTACAGCAGCGTTTCCCAAATGGTGGGTCGCGACCCGGTGCCGGGCCACGAAAGCAAAATGCCGGGTCACGAGAGCGCGTATGGGTTTTCATGACTTAAAACTAGTAATGGACTTCGCGCACGGCAACGCTCATGAATATTCATGAGGCTGCTACTTCATGACGCAACACGCATTGTACGCCTTAAAACTAGTAAGGCTTACTAGTTTTAAGGCCTACAATGCGTGTTGCATCATGAAGTAGCCGGCTCATGAATATTCATGAGCGGTGCCGTGCGCGAAGTCCCTTACTAAGTGGGTCACGAAGGATAAGCACAAAAATAACTGGGCCATGGAAAAATAAGTTTGGGAAACGCTACTCTACAGATTTTCTCTGGCGTTTTTTTCTCAGCGTATTTTTCCGGAGATTTTTTTTTTTTTTTAATACGCTGCGCACAATACGCTAGTGTGAACCTAGCCTTTAGGTGAGTGATCAGTGGTAGTTTTGTAGAGAAAAACAAAAACAACAGCTAAAACAGTTTTTAGTGTGTATGACTTTAATGGATCAGTTGGCTTTTTTCCTGTGTGCGCTACCGTGGTGGCAAGATGCCTCATGCAAATTCCCATTGATTTAACTTTGTAACTTGTGATGCTAAATTCTAGTTTTTTTTTTTTGTTTTTTTTTTGTTTTTTATGCTGTGATAAACCACGCTGCAGCCAAAATAAAAAATGTGCTCTTAATATTAGGTATGTCAAGCTGGTTATATTTATCCTTTAGTTTTTCTTTCTTTCCCCATTTCAGTAAAGCTGTATGAATTGTTGTAGTTTGTCTAGTTTTGTTCTACATTCAGAATTTGTTTTGATTGTAACAATGAGATTATTGGGGGGGAAATCCCTCTGTTTTAAGCATCGCCATGCAAAGCATTTTTTTTTCCTTCTGGCTTTCTTCTTTCCTTTTCCTAGATTTGATTTCTGACTGCAATGAGAGTGACTTTTACCAAGAGCTGATTTGCTGTGCCATTTTTAAGCACTCAAATTACATGCTAAATGTAGCTAATAGGGGGGTGGGAGGGGGTAGAGAGATCAAGTTTCACATTCTGCGTTCCAGTGTTTGCAGCTCCTCTTGAAGGCTGGAGCCATGCTGACTGGGAGGGGACATGCAATCTCTGCATGCGTTTAAACCCTGCCCCCACCTTGGAGACTGAAGAAAACAGAGAAGCTAAAGCTGTGCTTTTTCACTTGGTAAGAACTAAAGAAACTATGGTGTATCGTATATCGTGTTTCCCTTGTGGGATATATTTAATATCGGATTCTTTTTCTTTTTTTTTTTAATGAATGATTTTACATAGGCAGATAAATTTGTGACAATTTGATTTAATTTACCCATAGTGTGTAGCAAAGTATGTTGTACGTATTCACTTCAATTTAACGTATTGCCGCTGCTATAGAATGAATTGTTACGTAATTTCTGAGCGTTATCAGGGGAATAGTAGGGTTGGCATGTAGTGAGTTTATCCTAAACAGACAAAGTTATAGTGGAGCTGCCTCTAAAAACATCCATTGGCTTCCATGTCTCTTTATAAACAAATGATGTCATACTAGCAGAAGCCATGAATTATTGTAAAGAAATGGCATTGATTCCATTTTGACTCATTTTGGTCTCTGGTATTGTCAGCAGAGAATAATCGCATCAATTCCATCTACTGTTTTTACATTCATTGCAGTGGCACAAAATTTCTAGTGCATTTTGCAAACATGCAAAGTGTTAGTGTTGCAAAATCCCACATTTACATTTTGATAAATATGTTTCCCAATCTTTATATGGGACACGTCTGTGAAGACATTTTACATAATAGGAAAGCTAGCTTGTCACCTGTAAATAGATTACATTTCCACATGAAATTACTATATGCAGTAGAATATTAACTACCTGCATGGAGATAAGATACATAGTGTATGTGCCTAGTCTCATCACCTCCATCACACATCATAGGTATACATTTGATTAGAGTTTGTGAGTCTGGTTACAGCTACTAATCACTGCTGTCAGTTCATAATTTAGCTGCTCCTGTCTCAGACTAGTTTTTTTTCTCCTAATCTAAAAATGTTCCCTTTTGTTTATTTCCATTCATATACTTTTTTTCCATAAATTATTTAGTATAAACTATATAACTGCATTAGAGGATATTTCAGTTTTTGGTGTTAAAGGTGAAATGATCATATATTGTTTAGAGGTGATTCTTAAGGAGAGGGTAACTAATTGCTGATAACTTAACTTCTCTAGACCTGCCAATCTTCTAGTCTTCCACTGCAGCAAACTTCACTTCCTATTTCCTCTTCAATATTAGGTCAGAGTTCTTCTTATTTCTTATGGATGAGACACTAGCCCCCCACCACCATACACTAACATATTTTTTTAAACAATTTCTTAAAGTGTAAGTAAAGTGATTGACCAAACTATACATTTATATTATATTTAAAATGTGGTAACATAAACTTAAACATTGAAAAGTAAAAACGATTTTGTGTTTGAGTTATCACCTCTTAATCCTGCAGCCTTTCTCCCCTGCATTTCTAATGTAATTGCTTTTCCTGTATAGTGCCGAGAAGCCCCGCTCCCTGAGGTCACACAGTGACTTATTCTGCTAGTGCATGTTTAGTAATCTTATACTTTCTTTCACTGCTATAAGCCCTGCAGCATTGAATTTCGACCAGTGTCGGTTTTTAAGACAGAGAATGTTAGAGGGTTGGGGGCCTGGCCTCATACTCTACAGGAAGGAGGAATATTTTGCAGAGGGATAACAAGTGGTGCAGAGTGGAAAGGAGAGTGCAGATTTCATTAATCGTTTTTCCACTTTACAATACTTTAATGGGGCAAACTTTATAAATAGGGTTTACTTGCACTTTAATGAGTGATCCGTCATTAGTGAATAGTTGAATCTGTGTATGGCCGGCCTTAGGCTCGAGTCCCGTTATGCATTTTGATGCATGCAAAGCAAAAGGTGGACAAGTGATACCATAAGGATATTAATAAAAGTATATCTACAAACATGCATGGGAATTTATCAATTGGTGCAATTTTTTTAAGGTCTAGGAACCCGGAGTGAACAATCCATACTTAGCATGCACTGGTATAGAAATGCTAAGCAACTTCTGGTAGGTTACTATAGTATACTAGATCTAAATAAACTTTGCCCCGGTTTATAATTCCCCTGAAAATTCCTTACTGAATTGATTCCATAAGGTTTTGAATAAACCAGTATTCCTCAGATATTCTGTAAAGCTGTGGTTGGCTAGCTAGTTTGAAAAGGTTCCTCTAGCATTTACACAAATTACAATCATCAAGCTGTCCTGTAAAAGAAATATTGCATACTTTATTGCAGACACATTATTTCATGGGTATCCCTACAACATAAGGTAGAGGGTAGTTGTCACCAAAACATTATGTCTGCAGTAAAGTATGTAATATTCATTTACAGCAAGATTTGTGTGATTGCTGGTGGAACATTTTTAAAGTGTTTGGATTGATTTTCATTGATGGTAGACTGATTATTCTCTTCAGCTCCTCGACTGTGAATTGTTTAATCGCAGAAGACTCTAATAAGTAAAATTGAGTGTCCAGCTAGGACTGGTTTTTGGGTAAACCAGAGTTTCTCTGTGACTTTTGCCTGTGGACAACAAGACTTGAAACCTTAGAGGTTTTTGAGAGTATGAGGCTTGGGTAGTTAATTAGCCAAGCTACTCAAACTAGTAGTTCCTAATGCATTTTAACGGTGTCTCAGTTGGCCTAATGCATTATTACTTGGTAAGATTGGTTAGTGATATGGGTATGGTGAGTGACATATTGGCTTTCTATATTACAGCAGTTGTTACTCAATGGCAAAATAACTTGAATGGATATTGGCATATTTGTTCATGTGCTTTTGATAAATTCTGAAATTGTAGATCCTTTTCTTTGGATAATTTAATGAGAGCCATTGATATTCCTTCTGTTGATGATTGCATAGAAATATTGATGAGATCAACAGAAGAAGAATTATGCCATGTCTGGTATGAATGGATCTGTATTGGTACAGGTGATCAGTTGCCCTTGCTCCCACATGGAACACTGCATTAACTGCACATTGTACTTTCACAGAAAATGGTGCAGACATTTATTTTTAAATTTCCAATACTGTATAATTCAAATGATAATGTTTGCTAAATATCTGAATGGTGTGACCTTTCTTTCATGCAAAACTAGAAAATGTGCAGATATTAGACATTTGTGTGTGCATTACTGCAGAGGGTTAACATGACATAAAATCTTGAGTGTCTGTTCGCTTAACATTGTTAAACTGTTCATTAGTGTGTGCGCACAATTAAAAGCAGCTTGCAGATTCTCAATGAAAAGCAGAAGGTCATGCAAAAGGTTGCATTCATTACTCCCATGGTTCATTCTTGATGTCCTCATTTCACCTTATAATGTGCGCAAATTCCTTTAGTTAACATGGCTGCTCATAAATACATTTCCTGGAGTTTTCATAAACATTATGCAAAGTACTGTTATAGAACATAGCTGCAACTTTTCAGGGGAGCCTATAGTTTCAAGTTACACAAACTTCTCATTTAGATAAAGAAGAAAATAGTCCTCGGTACTCTTTCAATAGCTGTATATATTTGTCTGTACAAGGATGGTAGGCTAATCCATAATAGGGAGATATTTTAATTGCTGTGTTCCCCTGTACAATAGTGCTATTGGATCAGCATGAGTGTTATTTATACATAGTACTATAAAATATATGTAAATTTAATATCTCATTTTTATTGCTCTGTGTTGTCTATTCCTGCTGTTAAGCCCACAAAGCTACACTTGTTCCCTTTGTTTTCTATGGATCTTTAGATAATATATATATATATATATATATGAAGTGCTCCAGAAATCCCAATTTATAAGTGTTGGCTGCAACCTGCATAAAAAAATGAGGAAACAAACCAAGAATGAAAAATTCTAACAGAAATGTTTACAGTGAATGCATAGGAATATTTGCTAAGCCAATCCAAAGAGCAATATTTCTGGTGTTACTGGTCCTTTGATGATTGTAATCCTGCTGCTTGTTAGACAGTTGTTTGAAGGCAGTGACTTCCTTGCCCAGCAATCCAGACATCATGTGCAGGGGCTGGTGTTCTAGAATTCTGTTGTTTGCTCAGGCATGTGCATAAGTGCCGTTTTAATTCTGCACAACAGTGGTGTTCTAGAAAGTAGCTTTGGCTGGAGAATGTCAGACTGGGGAACTATAGTCAGATTACATCTTTACATATGCTGTACTGTACCTTAGTAAGAAGCATTTCTCCCCACTAGATATGTAATAATTTATCCTGCTTCAGATGAAACAGCACTATAAAACTCCTGCATCAGGAAATGTTTTTGTGAGGTGTACCGGCCAGTTTTCAATGAAAGAGTACCCTCCCATAGACATTTTTGCCTAACATGTAATGTAACACCTGCACAAAAGTTAGCTTTCCAGAGTCCTAGACTCTAATCTCCTGCATTTCAGGAATGTAAACAAAGCATGTTTGATGAGGCCAAAAGGTCAACACTGCTTAACCAATAGCAGTCAGGTAGCTTTTTCTTATAGTGTTTATATCACACACATTTCCTGGTACGAGAGTTTATCAGTGCTCTTTAATAAATCATTCTGCTTCACATGAAACATCTACTGCGGAGAAATGCTTCTCACTAAGGTCTAGTACTGCATATGTAAAGATGTAATCTGACTGTAGTTCTCCTTTAATATTCTAGCCTCCATATTAACAGACTTCAATACTATATTGCTATATTAATTCCTATTACTAAAGCTGCACTAAAGGCTGCTATAAGTGGCTACATCTGGGTGCTTGAGCCTGTGACCATTGATTGAAATTCCTACTGGTCAATTCAAACACTTCCCAGTTTGGTTTGGCTTGACAGATGGTTATCTGTGTGTCCTGGGCAAAAAAAAAAAAAAAAGATGATTAGTTTGCCTGGAATGTGCCTATGTTGCACAAACCGTTTCGTATATTCCCTAATAATACCTGGTATTTGATCACAGTATGACCAATTAGACTTTGAAGTGTTAAACAAGCTAAAAACTAACTGCACCTTAACCTTAGCAAAGTTTTTGACCTTCTGGAACTGGTTTATCACTTTTCCACCCCTCCACAGGTCAGTGTTGGACATGGCCCTATTATCAGGCTTGTGTCAGACAGAGAGATTAGATTGCAGGGGTGTTACAGTGCTGGGACATGAGATTGTGAACCTTTAGCATTTTGCCAAGTCTTGATGGATATATCACTTTGTAGTTGCCTGGAAAATATGAATTGGTTTTTACACTGACTGGTTCTTGCGACGTACACAGCATAACTTCAGTAGTAAAAATTGGATAACACTAACAATTCTACCTTAATCTATTTGTAACTCAAAAATCTGAATTGTTAATTTGGGTTGGCATGACTATTATTGCTATAAATTAAAATTAATGATATGAATCTGTTTTTCCTGCTTATTTCTTTTAAATATTATTTTGTTTATCTCTTCACTGCTTTATCAGTTGCTATTACAATAGTTGGAGAGTGTAGAATGTGACTGCTACTTTCATGCAACACTTCTGGTAGATTGCACAGAAATTGCACAGCCCTTTTTTGTACTTGGTGCATCAGTTCTCATGAGTTTAATTCTATTTGTTTTAACTCCAAATGAGAAACTGTAAATTTAATATGAAATCACAGTAAAACTGCAACAAGTGTGAACTGGCATCTAGCTACAATTTGTAGCAGCTGTTTCACTATTGCTGAGGAGCACAATTCCTTAGATTGAACATATTTCTGTCGGGAGATATGTTCTACTGAAAGTGATGGTATTAAAATAAAAATGTCATCTTTTATGAATTGTGCAGGTCTAGGATACGTTGTTTAAATAAGCATCATACCCCCCAGGCAAAGTTAGGCAGCGTGTGCTGTTGCTGATGCAGCCGGTAGCACTAAACAGGAGAAGGAACCTGGAAGCGCTGATAACATGTGCTCCCGGGTTCCTATTGGTTCCTGTGACCAGTCTGGTCACAGGAGCCCTCCACAAACCATGGAGGGAGTCAGCCAGGATTCCCTCTGTGTTGGATCAAGCACTCCACCGGTGAAAAAAATGCCTGGTGGAGCGCAGGAACCCATTTGATTGGGTTAAACTTTGATATTGAGATGGGGGCCGCAAACTATTGTCCCGAGGGCCACAGTTGGCCCGTGGGCTACGAGCTTGAGACCCCTGGTCTAAAGTGAGTGATGAATCTCTGTAACGAGCTGCATAATATCAGTCCCTGTATAAATGAATAAATACAAAAAAAGTGTGTCAAAATGTATTGCTGCTCATTATTAGTCATTAAAGAAATAGAAAACAGTGATCCGCTTTTGGAGTCGAATATATTGTCTGTATGTGTCCATGCTTTGGCTTTCTCCTCCAGTGGGGGACTTTGAGCAGATTGCTGTACTTTTATCAGTGGGTAAAAGCACACAGAAAGAGATGACGTAGGTCCTCGTTTTAGGTCTCGTGTTTTGACATTTAATGTTTTTATCTAGCGGAGTACAACGCACCAGTATTTTCAACTGGAAGTGAAGAGTTCCATTCAAACTGTGTCTTTGGACCTCCTATGCTGAGATGCATCTTGATTTATGAAAAAACACACACACATATTATCTTAGAATATACACCTCCATATAAATATTTAGCTTTCATTAAGAGTGCGTTTAGGCATAGAATGGTTGTCATTTAGGATGCCAGTCAGTTGCTTTAGTTACCCATTAGTGGTTGTTAGGCTCACCTTCTGTCAGGTAATAATTTACTGATTGACTCCTGCGCCCATACACAAGGCTCACTGACCATTATAGCGGTTACAAACTGAAAAAGAATTCTACTGAAGAATTTAGATTACTGGACATCCTGTAAACAAACACTTCAAGTATAATAGAAATAACTATGTATATATGTTTAAATAGTAATTATTCATAGAAATAATTGTTATATATAAAAAAAGTAACAAAACACAATGTGCTTTTTCCTCAATGGTAGTTCTTATTTTGCCTGAAAGACAATTTGCAAATGCTTATTTGTGACTTTATTGTCATTAAGGGGGTTATTCACTAAAGTCCGAAGTGTGAATTCGCCAGATAAAGACAGTCGCAATAGGCTGCTACTGTCACAGTTGCGTCTTTGTTATGAGAATATTGTGGCAGTTGCGACTTTATTATGGAAAAATTATCGCAATCTTAACATGAAAAAATTGTCGCGGATTTGCTATGGCAATCCGATGTTTGAGAATTCGACAGTTGAGTTCGCACCTTGGTGAATAACCCCCATAAATGAGTATTACTAAAGAGAAGACAGACTGTCCTTTCTTTACACTCCTTTTTTTTCACACTTGTAATGGAGGCATTTCTAAGCTGATAAGGTATTGTTTCAAGCGTTATCCTTTAAAAACAGTTTGCATATTATGTGTTTTGTGAGGGTAATTCATAGCAACTTAATTATTTTTTTAACTATTTGAATTTATACAGTTGTTTGTTTAAAATTCACTAACTGGATTTCAAGGAGAAAGGCTCTTTTTTTTGCAATATGCTAATGTTGTATTACCTTTTTGTAAAATAATATACTGTATATATAAAATTAAATCTTTTACAAAGAAAATAAAAATCTGGATTTCTGTTAGGTGCTCAGTCTTGACTTGCACCTCACCATTTGTTTGTTTTGACTTTACTGTATAAAGCGTTTATATTTTATATAACAAAAATGAATTATTCATGGTGCCATTGTCTTAAGCACATAGATCCTTACAAGATTGGATGTCTGAGATCAAATATATATTTTTTCCTTATACAGTTCTCAGATGTATCCTGTCTACTAAAATGTGATAGCACCCCTCCCCAATGTGTCTTGTCATAATGTTCCAAAAATTGATACTGGAACAGTCCCAAATGCTTGCCAGTAAGTTGTAAACAGAAATTGCCAGTTAAGGAAGGTCTAGGAAGAATGATGCATACCAATTTAAGGTAATCATAATTAATAATTCTTCCACTGATATATCAAGGGTAAGTATTTGTGTAGTGCACTTTGACCCCTTCATCCTTTCCAGCATCAGACTATTAGTTTTCCTTTTGGACAGATTAGGTGCAATATTGTTTTTTTTTATTTTATTTCTTCTTGCAAGGTGCACTGTTACATTGGTTCTTTAATTTGTGAACAGTTGTTCTATTTTTGTTTCCACCCCTGCTCTCCTGAAAAAAACAAACAAAAACAAAACAAAACATAAATTTTAAATTAGAGAGTTTGTCACTTGTTCAATCACTTGCCAGCTGTATGGCTCTATTGTATTTTCTTCTGTTTAATAAAAACATTCACATTTGAATAAAAGCAGCATTTAAAAAACAGTATCTGCACTCCTTTTTAGAATAGGCTTACGCAGTGGGATGCCTGTTCAAAGCACTTCTGCACAAGTACTCAAACTTAATAACTCTTCTGCACATGCATTACCAGTGGAGTCCAAGAGGAGTTACATTAATACAAAATCATAGTATGATGGCTGGGACAAGTAGTTTCAGTTTTCTGCAAGCAATGGCTCCAGGTACCGTTATGCCAGCTTATCAGAGTCCTAAAACAATACATTCCCCTGTGTTTTTATTAGCAGTCTTTAGAGTACCGTGGACTAGTAACAGAAAAAGAAAAAATTCAAAATTCCCTTTTGGATTGGCATATATATATATATATATATATATATATATATATATATATATTGTCTTACTTTGTCATATGGAAATTATTCCAATTACTCATTGAATGCACACCAATAGATCTGTGTTTTTTTTTTTTTTCACGGTCTCTTCAAGAGACTGGTTTAAAAGAACTGAAGTTATTCAATATGCATTACACAGTAAGGTTCTTCAATATGCATTACACAGTAAGGTTCCTTTGTTTATATCAAAGTGTAAACAAAATGCCACATTGCAAAATGTCTTATTTTAATGGATTTTTGATGAAAGGAGATTGGTAACCTTGGAAAAGGAGGTCACGTGAATCCTGGAATTCTTCTTTAGTGCTGCCATGAAAAGATAAGATTATGCTGTGAGTAGAAGTATAATTGATAGTCAGTATTTTTTAACATGGGTGTTAAAGATCAAACGGTTGTGTGTGGTTAATTTATGCATTATAAACAACGGAGGAATTCCTAGTAAAAACTGTGTAACCATATTTCTTGTTTACCTTTTTAAGGTTGCCTGTCGAGCAATTTTACATGCAAACTTAATGTTTTATATACACACTGGATCCTCAAATTAAAGCATTCTATTTTACTGCTTATCTTAGGTTTGTGGGAATATGCTTCAAAGTGATAGTGCCTTCGAAGTAAACTGGAAATACGGATGACAGTTAAAGGATTTTAATCTGAACATTACCGAAAAACGTGACTTTTGGCCTAAAATTCAAGTAAGTATTTCTTCCTGTCTGAAAGCTGTATGAACTGCTATTTAACATGTCTGTGGCACTGTTCTGAACAATCAAGCAGTGGAACTAATAAAAAAAAGACATGCATCAATTTGTTAGGTGGGCACAGTGATAATATTCTAGCAAGAACTTAAAACACCATATTACATTTAGCTAAAAATTAGTTGGTAGTTTAGATGTGCAAGCTCTTCCCCCCCCCCCCATCCTTGTGTCATAATGCTCAATGCTATACTAGTCTTTATTTTCAAGTTATTTTATATCCTAACATTCTGCATGTTTTTCTAACTTTTTGACTTGGACGATAGTGATGCATTTTTAGGTGAGTTGTGTGTAATTTTGTATTATGTCATTATTTAAAGTTTACCGCTGTTAAATGAGTGTGAAAGCCAGATTTCATTGTTTAGCACAGTGTTTTTCAACCTTTTTTCTTCAGGGAAACCCTTTGATGTAATAAAATTTCTGGAGGAACCCCCTAGAAACCTGGAAACCCAAGAAATCGCATAACGCGCATGATGTCACTGACATCTACATACCCGACAGGTCACAGAGGGAGGATCCAAGGATGCAATCTTTCTCTGAGTCGGGTAATGATGCTGATTGCAAATAATGCGGCCTCCGTCTCTGCTAACAGTGATCTGACAGTGATCACTGTTAGCAGGGACCGAGACCACATCATTAGCAATCTGCATCATTACCCGACGCATCAGAGAGAGATCGAAGCCTTGGATCCTCGCTCTGTGACCTGTCAGGTATGTAAACTTCAGTGACATCACGTGCGTTATTAGATTTCTAGGGTGCTGATTGCTAATGATGCAGTCTCAGTCCCTGCTAACAGGGATCAGGG
>WMED01019022.1:0-12541 GCA_019650415.1 Pipa parva | reverse complement strand
ATGTCCGCGTGCAGGACATCAGCAAACGCATAACACCATGTGCGAAGTGAGGTGAAGGATCCGGACCTTACTCCGCACAATGGTGAATTCCCCCCCCAAGTGTGTTTCCAAGAGATCTGATACATTTCTGTAACATTTATACTGAGTAGCTAATTTTTGCCCTTTCATGTTATATATTTATTATTATTTGCGGACTTTATGCTTTGTGTATGAATCAGCTTTATATTATCTGCATTTATTTATTTACTTTGCAGCAAGCACCTTTATGCATTAGGTTTGGTGCTATCTTACACTGGTTTCTATTAGAGGGGACGCCCTCTATTGGTGGGGGTTTTATATTTTCCGTTACCTTTTTTTATTATGTTTTTGATTATTAATTATGTTTATGTCTTTAATTAATAAATGATAAGTAATTTTCAAGATCGCATCTGGTATATATATTTTTTTCTGCCAACATGTACCCTTTTGTTATATATTCTTCTGGCATTTCGCCTGAGGGACTTAATATGAGTGCAGAATTTTAAAAGCCCTTTTGTGTTTACCCTTTAAACATTTTTTTTAAATCATTAATTCCAAGGTATAAAGCTTGTGTTATATGTTGTCTCTGGTGAGGTGGGGATATACATTTATTTCCATGTTATATTGGTTATTTTCAATGTTATACATCAGGAAACCCTTCCATTCAGTAATGTAAGTAATCCACTTTTCATTGCTGCTTCTCTTCATGCTCCCTCCTTATTAAGGCTTTACCAGTGTTCTGCCATACCTTGCATCTATCATGCATGTAACACATAACCCCTTCCTGGAACATGCCTTGCTTTTATCAGAACCTCTTTGCACTAAGGGGGTAGTTCACCATAGTGAGAAGTGAGCTCCGGATCTTTCGGCTCAGACTGTTATGCGCTCGCTGATGTCCTGCATGCGGACTTCAGCGAACGATTTAAAGGGATTCCAGTCTCGGCGATGCGACTCCAGTGGTCTCGCCGAGACTGGAATCCCTTTAAAGTGTTCGCTGATATCCGCGTGCAGGACATCAGCGAGCGCATAACAGTCTGTGCGAAGTGATGTGAAGGATCCAGAGCTCACTTCACACTATGGTGAATTACCCCCTAAATTACTATCCCCTGCTCTTGCTATCGTCCGTGCTCCTTTTTAAATAACTTCAGTGTCACCAGATCAGATAGGTGCCATATGTAGAGTAGGACTGCTTTTTTCCATGATGGCATTAAAGTAATTTTGGAACCTATGTGGAGGTAAGCAGCAGCAGGCAAGTACAGAGCAGTGGGCATTGCAGTGTCAAGCTTTATAAAGGTAAATTAGGTCAACTAGCACAAACATTTTCCAATAAGCAGACTGAGGTCTGGGAAAACCTATCCTTTACTCTCCTGCCAAAACTGGGAATAGGGAGCAAATATAAAGGGGAATTCCTTTATCAATTAATGTTAAAACAATAAATAATAAATGTATATTCAAAATGTGCTTATTTTCTGAATGAGTTCATGATTTCTAAGGCTTTATATCTACTTTAAGCAGAGGATTTTATAAACTAAGCTATTGTACATATGGATAAATATGTCAACTGTATCCCCTGGGTACTATGTAGCGAAATTTATTTAAAGGAGGACTTCAACTGTTACAGGCATATGACTCGACATATAAATGCTTATCATATGTGATGGTGTGTCAGAAAGATGTGGACCTTGTAAAATTTCAATGTCAATATGTGCCTACCATTTTAAGAAAACTGTTTAAACATTTTTATTCGGTTTATATGATGGATTACATATTTTTCTTGTGGGAATGGAACCATGAGGGTCATAGTGGTTGCTTACATCACTTGAAGACTTGTAATGATTAGAATCATGGAAGAAAGTGGATCACCTTACCACAGTGTTACTGGAGCTGGTTAATGCTGGGACATGGACTCTAAGGGAATTCCCATCTTTTCCCTTAACCCCTGCAGAGGGGTATGGGCTTTGCTGCAAGGGAACCCCCAGGAGTAGACTGTGAAGATACTGGAGCAAAAGAACACAGCAGTTAAACTGCAAAACAGGATCTTTGTAAAGCTGGACTGAGGAGCTCAGGAAAGCACAAGGAGTGGAACAGAGGAACTATAACACAGAAGAACTTTGTGTAAAGTATTAAAACTGTAATACACAAGGACCCACAAGCAGAAAAGCAGGAATGCTGAAATGCAGGAACACTTGAGAACTGAAGACATGAGGGGCTGGAAATGTTCAATGGCAGTCCAATAATGAGGTAGTAGCTGCAGGTGCTTGTGAGTTTATATTGTGACTACCCTTTTATTAGCCACTCACATAACATGTGTGAGTGGTGAATAAAACGGTAGTCTCACTACTAGCTCACAAGCACCTGCAGCTACTGCCTCATTATTGGATATTGCTTTTATAACGTGTACCCACTTTATGTCCACACAGAAACTGGGATCACCATTGAAGCTCACGTGTTGCACTAAGGCAAAGCTCAATATTTAAATACCTTGTCGCTTTGTTACTGCTGTGCTATGTGGCACAGATTGGGTAAGCTGGCCAGTAGGGTCTGGTTGCCTAGCAACCAAACGCAAGCCAAAAGATGATCAGACAGTAATAGTCAGGTCCATACTTATAGGGAGGCTGCCCACCCTGCTGAACTGATGGAATGCCTCATGTATTTGAGGGTTCTGGGTTGGCTGGGCCTGGAGTAGATCTGTACAAGATCCATTCTTTCATAGTTTTTCTAACTATAGTTTATCCACTCTGATAACATAGAAAGGTATGAATAGTTTGTCTGTTGAGGTAAAAATCATATTTATGCATGCTATACCTTCGCCGATCAGATTTTATTACCTGACACATGTACAGTAAATGATTAGGAGTTATACTTTCTGTAAAACATCTGGAGAAAATAACGTAAACAAGTGAAAAGCTACAAATTACCCATCCCCTGGTTTAATCTAGATTATGCTAAATTGGGCTCAGTTTCTTATGGTTTTGCTTTGTGTTCAGTGAGTGGAAGCTTGCATAATACTTCGATTTTCTTTATATATATATATATATATATATATATATATATATATATATATACACACACAACAATCAAATCATCTTAAGCTACATTGTATTTCTTTTCCTTGTTAGAAACCATAATACTACCATGTCAATTATATTGCTTATAGGATCCAATCAATAGAGATTGGATAGAGCAGTGGTACCTCGGGACATGATTTAATCTTGAGTGAATATAGAGTATACAGTGAATGGCAATTTCCAAATCATTCATTGCATGAGCATAAAAAGCAGCAATTTGGAGCAGACTTTTGTGTATTTTTCTCTAAACGTGGAAAAGGTTTGTAAATAACAAAATGTGTTCCCCTCCCTGTTTTAAACCAATTCAGTATCAAACATCCACTCATATGGCTTAGAGCTTTAGGTAAATGCTTCCAATAGAAATTTGCTACATTTTGTCAATGTAAATTAATTACTGTCTTGTTCCCCTTTTTACAAATAACCGATGCCATCCAATAAGTGGAAGGTAAAGCACCCTGCAATGGTCACATTTCATTCCTACACAATTAGATGTCAGTTATTTTCCTGATAAAGTGTTGGTGAAATGAAACATGTTTATGGCAGTTACTGAAAGGCCTGTTACATTTTGGGGGGAATTCACCATTCAGCGAAGTGAGCTCCGAACCCTTCGGCTCACTTTGCAAATGGGACATCAGCATGCGCATTAAAGGGATTCTAGTCTCGGCGAGACCAAAAGAGTTGCCTTACCGAAACGGGAATCCCTTTAATGCGCATGCTGGACATCAGTGAGCGCATACTACCATTTGAGAAGTGAGCCGAAGGCTTCAGAGCTCACTTCACTGAATGGTGAATTCCCCCCTTTGTCTTGTATGAAGACATCAATTCATGCGGTTTGTTAAAATTATAAAGTAGAATAGTTCGTGCTATATCAAGTCTATGCCAGGGGCAAGACAAGTGATGCAACTCTGAAGACAATTGTCAAAACAACCCGAAGTGTAGATTTTCAAGCCGAAACTACAAGCTTGTGTGTGAGTTTTCAACTTATATTTAGATATTAAACATGCAAAAATATTAGAAAATGGCAGACATTAGCTCGTAACATGCTTCCCAGTGTTAATGTTTAAGCAAGGCTGATAGTACTCCAGTTTGCTTCCAGCTAAGGACTGGCTTGTGATATAACTACTCCTCATAAGTGAGAATGTGCGGATGTTTCCAAATCATGAGTTTCTGCTTTTAAAAGAGTCATTAAAAAAAACAAAATCACAAGCAAACAAATAAAAAGAATTAGCAGGAGGAACCACATCCTACATTTAGAACATTCAAGAGGGTTATTCACGAAGGTGCGAATTCAACTGTCGAATTCACAAACAGTGGATTCCTATAGCAAATCCACTACAATTTTCCCAATGTAAAGTTGAGTTGAGACTGTCTGTATCTGTCGAATTCGCACCTATAAGCAACAATTCAGTCTTTAGTGAATAACCCCCACAGTGTCTATGATATAAATTAGGCATTGGGAAACCATGAGACTCAAACCTGGTGATCATTAATGCAAAGTTTGAACATATAAAGCCTAAGGGACACATTTTTTAAATGGTGAATTCATTTTTCGAATTCCCCTCGCTATAATTTGAGTCACATCTGCAAAATAGACGCCAATTCCCTTCTCAGTGTTCACTAAGTGAAGAATACACTTGTCAAACAGTGGTGATCACTGTTGCATGAGTAGTGTGGCGTAGTTAGGCGGATAGAAGTAGGATGAGAAGTCATGCAGAGTGAGGTGGATTGGAAAAGTGAAGGGCAGTGATGTCAGTCTCACCATATCCCACTAACTGTATTCTGTCAATATTCAGAGCAGTACACCTAGTCACATTCACAATTTCTCACCACTCCTTGGCTTAGCCAATAGTAGAATTACCTGTGAACCTGCACGCAAATTTATGCGAAGAACTCCATAAATTCACGACTATCGTAGATGCCTGAATTGGTCGCGTATTTGCAACTTCACAGAGTTTGTTCAACAAGCGAACATGGAGAAGTGGCGAATAAATGTGAAATCTCAGCTCTATGTGACTATTCAGACTTCTCAGAATGAGTCCTACACCTGGAAGATGGTTGTGTATGATATGAAGTAAAGCATCAGATAGAACTCACTATACTGCATACCCCACATATACTGTATATTGCATTTTAAAATGCTTTTATTGTAGAATTATCTTATCTTAAATTATCTATTTTTTTTTTTGTTACCATGACTTCTCTAAAGATTAAAAAGAGCTACTCCCAGATAAAAAAGAAAGCAAAATAAATCAGATATATTCAGACATTTTTTCTTCTATTTAAAATATATGGTAAATTAACACTAGAACTAACTTATGCAGTAAGATGAGCTAAGATCACTTCAGTCCCATAATTCAAAGCAACTAATCACTTTCACTGGTCTGTTGCTCATGAATACAATCCTCTGACTGGTTGCTATGGGTAACTGAATGTGGCAACTTTTGCCAATTTACTTCATAGCACCTATGCCCTGATCAGCCTCTCTATAACAAAGGCTAATCTGATATTTACAATAATCTTTTTGCCAACCTAAAATCAAACATGGATCTCTGCCTGTATTTAGCAAAAAGTTATCCAGTTTATAAATCTTAATTTTGCATCGATCAATTAACGACAAAATGTAATAAACTCGGAAAAGCCTGATTTCGCTTTTCTAAGTTTATCCTGAGAACATCTCGGCTGTTCTTGCAGTAAAAATTGCTCAGTATTTTTGATTGATATTTACCAACCGAAACTTTTCAAATTCCATCTAATTTTTCTATGGAAAAGTACCCATACTTTACTTTACAAACTCAATTGAAAGTTTTTGTCGGTAAATATCAATTGAAAAAATGTATTTACCAAGAGAAGCTTCTAAAATCTCACGGGGGATAAGCTCAGAAAAGCGAAATCGGGCATTTCCGAGTTTAATAAATTTCACCCAAGTTTGTCCAAACATATATTTATTGACCTATAAAATGTATAGCCCACAAATATGTTTTAATTATTATACTGTAGGGGATAACAACATAAGGCAGAAACTCTCACATTTTATACCCACGTATAATCGATAATAATGCATATCTCCTTTTTACAGGGTTAGATTTATTTCTTATTGTATGTTATTGGACCTTATTTGATAAGTCGGTGCTGTGCTTTGTAGTTATAATAATATAAAAGCCCATTATTTATATATGCCGCTTTGTCAATAATACCTGTGTACACACACACACACACACACACACACACAAAGTGATGTGAAGTGCTCCCTAAGATCACATAGTCGCTAGTATTCATCACATCGCAGAGTTTGCTCAATAACTGAACATGGGAACGTAGCAATCAAATGCCAATAGGGCCCCAAAAGCAATTCATAGGAGAGTGATCTTTTTCAGTAAGTGAGACAATAGGGAAACAGGATTATTTTTATAACTATGATTATTCGCAGGTTTAAATATTCAGGCTGCTGATACCAACACAAGAAATTTAGATCTGTCCTCTTGGTACCTGATGTCAATCAGCCAAATGGTTGGACCATCCATGAAGAGGCAAGAATGAAATTGGCTGTGGTTTGACAAAAAAAGTGCACAAAGAAATATCTTGTAAATAAAGAAACCTGCTATTTTAACAAGGAAGGATGGAAACATGGGAGCTTTTCAGAAATTGGTCTTTGGAAGTATTCCCAGGCAACAAGTAAATCTGCATCTAAATCCATTCTGCTAATTTCCTAATAAATACTTTATAGGTGAAACACAACCCTCTTCTCAAAAATGAGCTATAATAACATAGCACTGAAGGATTAAGCATTGGATTTTGCCAAATGAAATGTTAAATTACGATTTCTCATTAATTTATCAATTACAGATTGTTGCCTAGAAAATAGACATTAATATTTATTATTGGTAGTTAAAAGTGGCAGTATAAAAATAAAACTTCACAATCAGTGTATTAAATTGCCCTTGTGCCTGGAGTAAAACAGTTGCCTTAATAGTTTTGTTTTTTTAAATGATGTACTAAGTCACCATTTTGATTACAAAATGGGGCAGGGACCTCCAACCTCTTGTGTCAAACGCAACCCGGCACTTAAAGTGAAGTGTCCAGTGATATTTTACTTGTATTGTTTATTGCACTTTTCCCATGTCTCTATTGTATTTGTATTGCTAAATTGTACATTTGTGGCACTTTCTAAATAAAAATATTATTATATTATTAAACATACAAAATGAAGGTAATACTCAAGGTGCCCTGATTAAACAGAATCAGTGAAATTCTCAAATCTTGTGAATTTGCAGCAGTTTCCGAAATATCTTGTATAATCCGGTAAAATAGTCGTTTTCATATGTGATTTCGCCAGGGCAGGAAATGGCAACGATTGCTTGTTTGGGACTCTGACTGGTGCAATATTACAGCCGCATTTCCCTGCACAGTCAAAGAACATGAATTTGTTTAGATTAAGTGAGCAAAGTGTACAGATTTGGGGGTTAAAAACTCAGCCAGGAAGTCAAGTAAGAACCAACAGAGTGTCTTTATTGTAAAGGTACTCTCACAATCAGAAGAACTAACCCGCAATTGTACCAATTACTAGCACATACCTAATACTGCCACAATGATACTTAATACCGTCACAAAACACTTATTAGTTCGCAGTGACCACAAATATGGTTTTGGATTCTCGATGCTGTAATACTGAAAGTTTACACTTCCATTACTTCTATGTGTTTGTTTGCACAGAGATAGGAATTCCTTCAAAAGAATGTTCATTGTGATTCCAGTCAGCTCTCTTGTACCGCATGTCTGCTCTACACAAACAAATTTGTTGCACTGATTTTTCATTTCATATGGCATCTAAAAAATTCTGTCAGACAAAATCACTTATGTTAAGAACAGTGCAGTAGGTCATGTCTTTGTAGTGTGCACAGGGAAAACAATATATGCCGAAATTAAATGTAACCAGGGATATTCCTAGCTTATTGTGAAAAAAAACATTAGTGAATGTGCCTGAATCAGAGCCAGACTTACCTTTCCCACTGATCTTTAAGTATATGTATATATATATATATATATATATATATATATATACTGTATATTACAAAGGTATTCTGGTGCATCCCCCTGAATATCCAACTTAAGCAACATCCTATAAGTAGGAGAAAAGCAAATATTACTTAAAGAAACGGTACAGTTACTAAAGGTTATTTTAGCCTCTTTATGTATGATCAGGCCTAGGTGGCCTTCCTGTAAATGTGTGCTTTATTCCAGCTCCCAGAATGACAGAATTGCAGTCTGTCATTAAAATGTTTATGACTAGCAAAGCAAGGTATTAAAAGGGGTCAATGTAGTCTAAGGTCTAAACGTTATCATGTACTAGTCTATTAGAACTTGAATAGTGAAACCAGACATGTGTTAGTTATCTAAAAGCTTATTAATCAGGGTTATCTTTGCTCATCAATTACCCTTAATGTGCACCTGTCAACTCAAAATTCTAATACTAATTTAGGTTGTACTAATGAAATAAACATTTTTGTAAATATGTGTTTTGTTTTTAATGTAGCTTTATACAGCGTTTCTCTCTGTCATCTTCCCTTTCAGTCTGCCTTTTCTTTCTTGGGTTGAGTGGGTGGTGCTAAATGATGATTGACATTTAGCTCCTCCAATCAGATCCCTGTTAGATCGTGATTTAAGCGATCTGATTGGAGGAGCTATAATGTCAATTATTATTTAGCACCATCTCCCGACACTCGGGAAAGAAAAGTCAGGCTGACAGGGAAGATGACAGAGAGAAACGCTGTATAAAGGTACATTTTTTAATACATACATATATACAGGTATTTACAAAAACATTTATTTCATTAGTACAACCTAAATTAGTTTTAGTTTTGAGGTGACAGGTGCACTTTAATGTGTACGTAAAAACTATCCTTGACCTACTGCATTAATTAGGCTATGAAGAAAGGTCACTATAACTAAACGTGAGTGAATAAATAAGCTACTACTGTTACTGCTATATTACAATTATATTATACAGTGTCCATGCATTACATAGCTTACCAGATCATCATCCAGATGCTTTTTTTTTTTTTTGGCTTAGTACCTGGTAGCAAATCAGGTACATTCTTATTGACCTGAGTGCTCAGTGCACATTTCAGTAGCATGCATTTGTGCCCATTATACTATTGGTTGCTTTACTATTGCTCTGTATGAGAGTAATGTTGATCAGGCCAATAGCTGATCCAACCCAAAGTAATCCAATACATATAATAAACAATGACTATATTAAAAGCTATTGGAAACATTGTATCATTTGTGTCGGTGGCAATGTGTAAATGCTGCTGTCAGTGAAGTAACTGTTATGGACTTCTCCCCACTGTCCACCATGCAGCAGCACCTCATATTGTATTTTTTTTTTTGTATTTTTTTTATTGCGCTACTTTATTATGCAGCACTTTACAGAGGTTCGTCATTCACTTCAGTACCTGCTCCATGGAGCTTTCAATCTAGTTTCCCTATTCAGTCACAGATTGTTTGGATTGCGGGAGGAAACCAGAGTGCCCAGAGGAAACCCATGCAGGTGCGGGGAGAACATACAAACTCCATGGAGATGAAGTCCAGGGTAGAATTTAACCCAGAATCCAGCGCTACAAGGCAGCAGTGCTAACCACTGAGCCACTGCACTGTCCTATAGCCACTGTATATACTGGTCTGATTATCTAACTTGTCTCTTTGAAAAACATAAATAAAAAGTTATGTGTCTGTCATGCTCTGGTACTAAGGAAACAAGACAAGGCACTCCATGATATATTTTTGTATACTGGTTTTTTTATGTCAAGGTTGAGGTTTGCTTGCATCTAAATGCTGCTGGGCAATAACCCTTTTGATGACATTGACAGTCATTTATCTTTAGGGAGGGAACTGCAACTATATCTAAAAATCCACACTTTATTCAGACATTTCCATGAAATGTATAGTTTTTTTACCTCCCAACCCCTTATCTGCACATCAAAACTTTCATAATGTTGTTCTTAAGTAGATAATAAGAAATAGTTAGTGACCTCCTACAGAATGGGCATCAATAGTGGAGGTTTATGGTTGTATATGGTTGCACACAAGCACTGTTATAGTCTGCCAACACTGGCCAAGTTAAATGATGCTCCAATGGCCAATCTTAGAATTCTTTCTGTACTACACACCGCTTCCCATCTGATTCTAGAACTTATTCCCAGTTACTAAATAAGCTTCAACATCTCTCAATGTAAGCCACTATGCAGTCTGCCTAGTATTTACATCAAAGTGTATCGATCATGAGTTTTGTAAAGTCAGTATTTCATAGCACATAACCAGTATAGCGGATCATGTTTAACTAACCAGTTAAATTATTATTAAATCCTCAGTACAATGCCCTCGTTCTCTCCCAATTTGTTATCAATGTTATTCGTTATATCATTAATGTTTCTCCATTCTGATTATCAGAAGCACCAATCTGAGAAATCAGATTGTACCACATTGTACCACACTGTAAATATTTACCCTACCGTGAGCACTCCATTGCCATGGGAGTGCTTAGAGGGGAAGGACAGCATACTAAAGAAATACTAGCTAAAGACTGATCAACTCTACTAGTCTCCAGCTGTGAAGCACAAGCTTTACACTGTCAGCGACCAGTGCCTTTTAAATCCAAAGTGTCCAGAGTTGTGCAGAATATGGCCCTCTCTTACTATTAGTACTGGGAAGAATACCTTCACATTTTTGATAAAGGTAGCATTAACACATACCAAGCAATATCAGTTTTAAAGCAACTAGTGTAAAGTAGAGACTTTATTTAAATGCCTGGACTTTATTGGCACAACCCATGTATATGCTTTATTTCTATCCTGTATAATACAAACCATGAAATGTAAATCACATCCATACTACATTGTGGGTGCTGACAGCAAGTGAACATAATCTTAGAATAATTGTAGCCTGATGTTTTTAGCTGGCAGTGTCAGTGTTTTGCCCAGGGCAATGCTGAACTAAGGAACTCCTGAATTAAAGGGAACATCCCTACTGCACCTAAGTGGCCAAAATTCTCCGTTCAGTAAAATTCTTCCTAAAATGTACCTTGCTCTTCTGTGTCAGAGTTTTATCTATTATTGCCAAATGTTTGAACACAAAGCTAAGAACTGAAAATACAGAAGGATTTGGGCTCATCAAAGCATTATTCCCATCCCTCCATCGTGGAAAGCGGTACAACTACAGCCCTCAGCAAAAAAAAAAAAATTAGATTTTTGGCGCACAAGCTTCTGACCCTCTACAGTTTGTTCATGTATTGCTTGCATTGATTTTGAATGAATTATTGGCACAAGCCTTTTGTTAATTTGCAAAATGAGTTCCATTACCTAAATCTGTAACCATGTTCTAAACTAAACACAAGGAACGGCAAGTAAATCTGCAAGTTCACATATTAGATTGGGAGGAGAAGCAATAGCTTTTTCCAGATGGTTGTTTAACAAAACAGTCCCTAACAATGCAGGGATTAATGCCCATTTCTTAACATTTTCCCTAATCTGAAAAGTCTAAAGCTGCCATGCACAAACTTAAAATATATTTTGCATCTAAATTCTATTGGCTTTAACAGCGAACAGAGAACTTCACAAAGGAAACGGGGGCATGGAGAAATACAAACTGTAAAATATAATGTAAATATTTTTTGGGGGGGATTAAATAAGAGGGACTGATGTTTTCAAAGAAGATTTTGCGTAACATGCAGGCTGTAACTCTTGGAAATATTCTGCTTTGAATGTGCCTCCATCTTTTTTTAAATTAGGTTCTTGATTATGTCTGGCTAAAATATCTGTAGCCCTTTTATAGAATATTCAAATACTAAAAGAAAAAAAAAGGATTATGATTTTATAAAGGAAAGGTTTGGTCACTGGGAGTTTGAAAGGGGCTTTAAAAATTGCTCTAGTACTTTCATAAAAAAGATTATTCTTAACCTAATATTTGCTAAAGGCTGTCCACTGGTGTCAGGCTAAGCATAGTGTGAGTCTATAGTGACTGCCAATCACATTTTATTTTGTATGCTTTTACTGCTGGGAATGAAATACCTCTGAGTCAAAAGATGGACATCAATCATTGTACACCCCAGTCCCCTCTCATGTTTATTGTAATACTCGCTTTTTATCCAGCACCTATAAGTTCTTCTTATTTAAAAAAAATAAAATCTATTTAAACAAATATTAAGGAACTCTACTTAGTCAATACATTCAGGGGGTTATTCTCTGAAGTCCGAATTCAACGGTCAAATTCTCAAACAGCGGATTCCCATAACAAATCTGCGACTGCGATAATTCTCCCACTGCGAAGTGGCGACTGCAACAATTTCAAAGTTGCGGCTGTGGCGATATTTCCATAGTAAAGTCGCGACAATATTCTGATTGTAAAGACGCGACTGTGACAGTTGCAGTCTATTGCGACTGTCTTTAGCTGGCGAATTCACA
>WMED01019021.1:0-12541 GCA_019650415.1 Pipa parva | reverse complement strand
CTGTAGCGCTCAGCACAGACAGCCGGGCAACGGAGGAGCTAGGAAAGGAGAGAAAAAAGTTATACCCGCCGTATAAGACGACCCCTGACTTTTCAGATGATTTTCAGGGGTTAAAAAGTAGTCTTATACGCCAGCAAATACAGTATATACAGCAGATTGAAATGCTGATTGCTTTTCTGTCCATACGGATAACCCTTCAGTAAAAAACAAACACTTTGGCACTGTACTTATAATGAGCTCCTTAATACGAGTCAGTTTCATTTACTATGAATGGTGGAAAGTTTCTCACCTCTCTAGACAACTTTCTGGTTTTGGGTGACTCAGGGAGAGCTACCTGCAGCGTCAGCCTGAGCTGAGACTCCATTCTTTTCATTCCAAAGCTGCTTATAAAGCTCTGTCTCCACAGTAGTCTGGAGGGGTGGGTCCAGTGTTAGTGATTTACTCAAAGCTGTGTAGACAGTGATATGTAGAAAAGCCCTGTGGCCAACCATTAACTGTAAGGATGCACCTACCTGTATTACACTCTAGGACAGAAACAAGGAAATTGATTCCCTTCTTATCTCATTGATTAGATAATTACCCAGAGGGGAAGTACCATTATTTAAAGGCAGGTACTAGACACACTCACACCTCCTTCTAGTGACTTATTTGGAGGAGAAATTGCTTGTCACAATTCACGACAACAATATGAAGATAGATAGGTACTGACTTTCAGTAAATTGGTGACAGCAGTCAACTGTGCTTCTCCTTATTGCTTCCCTGTTAAAGAAATATGTTCCAGTCAGGGGGAAAAAAAGCAATTGACTTGTTACCAAATATGCTTGTGAGACAAAAGTAAAATTATTTGCTGAATATTTTATTCTTTGCATGAATTATTTAGCCCAAACAATTTTATATCATCCACATGCTGGTATGAAAAAGTTGCACTTTTGTCACTTTAATGACATCCTGCTTCATCATTCCCCACAGCAGATATCCATACAACACTGGGAACTTAATGACGAGGGACAGTAATGACTAAAAATACACAGAAACATACAATTACACATTTTTACCCACAATACACTTAATTCTGAAAACTCTGGACAGTGACAGTATGATTTAGAATTTGTTCTCTTCACAGGTCATGGCTTAAAGGACCAGCGACACCCAGAAATCTACATCAGCAACAACAAACTAGGCATGTATTGGTAATATTACAAATAAGGTGTTTTGCCATGAAAACTGCAAGTTGGACAGCTTGAAGTACCCTTGTACACTGCCTCTGCTTTGGGTAGTATACCCTTATGAATACCCATGCATATTAGCATCATTCAGCTCAGGAGGCATTTCTTTCTTCATAGTCTTGGTTTTTATGGTGGTCCCCTTGATTTGTAAAAGAAATGTTGTTTTGACTCAAGGGCGAAATTTATTAAAATTGAAAATTGCGATATCAGCCGATTTTTTTTTTTCTTTCTGATATTGGCTGATTTTTATTTTACTGATATTGTGATATAGTTATTGCCAATGTCGCGATATCGCTACATCGGTATTGCTGATATCGCAATATCAGTCGATTTTTAGCAATATCGCAATATAGATACTGCCGATAACGCAATTTGCCAATATCATCGATATCGACAGTATCGATATCGATATTTTCAGGGATATTATGGATGTTTCCATAGAAATGAACAAAATAACAGATTTTGATGTCACAATATTGGCAAAAATCTGCGATATTACGGTTCCGATATCGACAAAAATCAGCCAATATCGATAACGCAATATTGGAAAAACGGCCGATATCAATATTTTTGATTTTAATAAATTTCACCCCTTGGAGAATATTAATCAACAACATGTTGTTTAAAAGAAATGCACATTTTTATATTCTCCTCAATGTCATTTAGTTTCATTGTTTTGGAGTTTACTATGAATTTTTTAACATTTCTTTCAAAATTATAATAGGAAAATTCACAGAATATAAAATCTTTATTCTCAAATAAAATTATCACTATTCACATTAGTTCATATTCGTATTCTTATTTTATAAATCTAGTTATGTATTGTGCCTTTACATTATTCAAAGTATGTAGAGACTTCAATGGGAAGTAAAGAAAGTAAATTGTATTTTTTAGGGTCCTTAAGATTCTGGGCCTAATTCACCAAGCTCCGAAGTGAGGTGCGAAGTGTTCGCCTCACTTCGGAATGATGGCTATGCGCTCGCTGATGTCCTGCACACGGGCATCAGCGAGCATTAAAGGGATTCCAGTCTCGGCGAGAGCAAAAGAGCTGCCTCGCTGAGACTGGAATCCCTTTAATGCGCTCTCTGATGTCTGCGTGCAGGACATCAGTGAGCGCATATCCATCATTACGAAGTGAGGCGAACACTTCGCACCTCACTTCGGAGCTTGGTGAATTAGGCCCTCTGTGTTTATGGGTACAAAACAATATGTGGCATATTATGTCCTACCTTTTCTCCCACATTTCACTGCACAGTTAATAATAATATTTTAATTTTCAAAACACAAACTGGGAAAAACTGATTTAAACAAAATAAAAACAAATAACAGAAGTGCATATTTGGTTCATTTTGATGCACGTTTTGACATTCAGCAGACTTGGACTAAGGGGGTAATTCAGGAAAGTGCAAACTTACCTGGCGATCCTTCGATTCACCTCACCGAGACTGGTATGCGCTCCCTGCTCTCTTGCACGCGGAGACCAGCGAATGCTTTAAAGGTATTCCAGTCTCATGAGTCGACTCGAGTGGTCGCGAGGTGAGGTGAAGTACCTTTAAAGCGTTTGCTGATCTCCGCGTGCAGGAAAGCAGGGAGCGCATACCAGTCTCTGCGAAGTGAATCGAAGGATCTCCAGATAAGTTTGCACTTTCCTGAATTACCCCCTAAGTGTGCTATATTCAGGGAAACCGTATTTAAAAAATGCAAGTTTAGTCTTCCCAATTGTTGCTAGTGTTAAAATGATAAAAGAAAACTGGGAAATACTAAAATACTGTGATTAATAGGAAATAATGGAAATGACAGGAAAAGGGGAAACCTTGGGATAAAAATTGCTCCTGTTTGTGAACTCAGATCTCATTACTCTTCCAGCTAATTATGTCCTAAAGACACGGATGTCCGTTTGTTTCTAATAAGTCTCTGTTAGGTGCAGGTGTTATACACAGGAACCTACTACTGATTTGTATTCCAGATGTGCAAAGGGCGATACACCAAGATTAGTGATGGCTAGTGGTGGATAACTTTAGTGGATGCAGAGGTTGCAGTTGAATTTGGGATAAAGATTTTTGAAATTTTGCAACAGAACCTATGGCAGTGATGGCCAACCTTTTGAGCTTGGTGCGTCAAAATTCATAAAAAAACCGAGCATAACCCGGGTGGTGTGTCACTTTGTCACAGGGCAACTCTCCAAATGAGAGCGCAGCATAAATGGCACCATAACGCGTGTCAGCAAAAATGTCTCAGTGTGTCACCTCTGACATGCGTGTCATAGGTTAGCCATCACTGACCTATGATCCATTGGGTAGATCAATGGGTGTCATTTGGTATGTTAGCAACATGACAACAGTCAGCATCAGCCAACAACCAAGAGCAGCTGGAGTACATTAGCAATTTAACTCAATTTAAACAATTCTAAAACCATTGAACATGCATTATATTTTGTGATTGGTGTACTTAGCTTAGTATCTGTCTACACCAATCATTCCTAGACCTGCCCTATATGTAATATGCCTTCAATCTTTTGTGCACAACCAGCAACAACATTTCTGATGTCATAAATAAAGAGTGCTGAGGTAGTCAAAACATTGTCCATGGAATAAACACACTTTAAAATACAGGAACATTAAATGTATCCAGAACCTAATTGTCTGAATATTCCACATTTAAAATAAATTTGATGAAGAATAATAGGTGGTAGAAACAAGAGCAGATGGGGGCACAACAGTTACACAGAGTTAGAAGTGGAGTGCGACAGCAGCAGCTAGCAGAAATGTAATGAATATTCACACCGGATCAGTTCTATCCTAATACGCAAGTTTAAAAAAAAAACAATTTCTGACTTCTCAGTCTCCAGTAATCATGAATATTAATAATCCAGCTCATTTCTGGTCCCATGGGTGCTCGATTGTTGGAATTCTTCTGTAGTCAGAATGCTGTCTAACTGAATACATGTAGCAAATGATCTTCAGGAACATGTGGAGTTTCAAACAGACAAACATCATTAGTTGGATACAACCATAGGTATAACCACTCAGTGAAGTGTTCACCAGAAACAATACTGAGTATTGGCAGATTTCATGGAGTCTCAGATCAGAGAAATTCAAACTGAAACCTTCAGAGCAAATCTTAGGGAAAAACAGTAGCTAAACTGCAAGATGCAAATAGCTGCATTCTGCTAAATAGCTGCAAATAGCTGCATTCTGCTAAATAGCTGCAAATAGCTGCATTCTGCTAAATAGCTGCAAATAGCTGCAAATAGCTGCATTCTGCTAAATAGCTGCAAATAGCTGCAAATAGCTGCATTCTGCTAAATAGCTGCAAATAGCTGCAAATAGCTGCATTCTGCTAAATAGCTGCAAATAGCTGCATTCTGAAAGATACATGAGGTACAACACTTCCCCTTTTGTGTGAGGTATTAATAATCGTGCACAGTTACCTTACCATACCTTAACCAGTAACAAGTGCCCTTGCTCCTGGACCTCTAAACATGAAATGATACTATTCAGGTAAGGGTGGATATTTGTGTGGAAGGGTAATACCATCCAACTGGGGTGTAATTAATTATTATATATTATACTTTATACACCCTGCTTGATTGCATAGCCCTGCTGCATTACAATTCATTTCCTAGGCAACGTTCACATCTTTTGTAAATAATACTTATTACAGAATCAATGTGCTATTTATGTTTCCTAAAATAAAAAAATGCATTTTTTTAAATAATGCAATTCACATTGCAGATATAGCTATCCTTTACTATTTGCAATTTGAAGAGAGGGTTAAAATCTGCTACTTAAATCATTTAAAATAACTCATATTTTAAAAATGACATTTAAAAAAAAACCTATTTACTTAATTGAAACCATTTGGGCTATATACAGTACAATGTAAGGTAAGGCTCTCCAAGGGGGGAATTCACCATAGTGCGAAGTGAGGTCCAGATCCTTCGCCTCACTTCGCACAGACTGTTATGCGCTCGCTGATGTCCTGCACACAGACATTAACGAATGCTTTAAAGGGATTCCAGTCTCGGCAAGAGGACTCGAGTCGCTTTGCCAAGACTGGAATCCCTTTAAAGCATTCGCTGATGTCTGTGTGCAGGACATCAGCGAGCGCATAACAGTCTGTGTGAAGTGAGGCGAAGGATCCGGACCTCACTTCGCACTATGGTGAATTCCCCCCCAAATTGTCAGATTTACAGAGTTGTAGATTAAATACATCAGGTGGTTGAAGCAGGTTTCTTACACCCTGGTTAATGCAATTTTAATGCAATTCAGATTTTTACTATATGAATGTATTAACACTTTTGTGCATGGAAACAATTATTAGAAAATGTTTTAGTTGTTAAATTTGTATGAAACAACTGCATTTCATTTCGAAGTCCGTGTGTAGCTAATGCAACGTATACTGCTATGAACTAATAATTGTGCTGCATAGAATCATGTTCCTTACTTCTAACAAAATAGATTACACTGAGCATGCTTTAGTCAAACAGGTTTTAACAGTTTTAGTGCCTGAACTGAAAGCAAGGCAATTACCTTGGTGCTTCCTGCAATACATGTACTTGTTATCCCTGAGGTTAACCTGTTCACTGCTACATAAAACATCACATACAGGTTGAAAGTATACTTTAAAATTTTACATCTTTCTATATCATGTTTTCAAGTCATCACAAAGAAAATATTTGTCTCTGTGTGCGTATACCCGTGAGACTCTGGCATTCCATAAAGCTAAGTCAGTGAATCGGAAGAGAATGTTGGTAACTGGGTCCTTGTAAACAACCAAACTGCCAAGATAAAGGTCCAGGAGAAAGTTCCACCAGGTTTTCTGAATGACTGGTATAGCAGGTTCCCCTTATGTCAATGCTGTAGCTGCCATGTGTATAGTATGGGGAGTTTGAGTAGTTATCATCCTCTGTGGAATTTCCATATTGGCACTGTAAATAGGAAGCCTCTGGAGTATGGCTTGCATGGTGAGGAGAGTGGCACTGCTGTAAATGGGAGGCATTGCCATAGCTGTGACCTACAGTTACAGCTTGGCGAGTTGGCGATGGCATTAAATATCGCTGAGGGCAGTTAACTTCTGACTGCCTTTGGCTATCATATTGGAGGTGGCACTCAGTATGGTTGCAAGACCACTTCTGTGGAGGGCTTGAGTGTAGAAACATAGAAAGTGTAGATATTCTGTTGATTGCTCTCTTTAAGGTGGCTATCTTGGATAACCTCTTGCCACTCAAGTCATGTTTCAGGGCCATCCTCAGTGCATTAAACGCTTGGTTGTAGTCCAAGATTCTCTTTCTTTCACGAACATTGGCTGCTATTCTTCTGGCCTTTGATCTTACTGGCCTAGTCCTTTTCTTTGGTTTAGCCTCCCCTGTCTCCCTACTGGTTTCCCTCTCTGTGAGTTCTCTAAGAGGCTGACTGCACCTGGCATCATGCCCTTCTTCCAAATCATGTTCATCGTCTGTGTAATCTGACTCACTGAGGCTCATTGCAGCTGCCTCTGTTCCTGTCCCAAGCCTGAAGTAGTTTGTAATATCTCTGTCTTTAGGCAATGGCTGCTTTTAAAGTACTTGTCATAACTGCATACCTTGTATTCCTATCATTGACACTCCCATTGAGAACTGCCTACTTTTTAAATACCACTTGCCTTGTTTTTTTTTTTAATTGTACCTGGTAAGAACTTTTAACAGATATTTTGTAGCTTCTTTTTTTTTTATGACCTGCCTGCAGGTAGACTGAATTTGGTTTGATAGCCTTGTGAAAGAAGATCATAGAAAGCATGCAAATGCCTGTAGTACTCCGACATACTGATCTGGCAAATTATACAGCACATTTATTTTCTCCTTTTACAACAAATTACAGGTCTTCCCTGAAAATCTATTTCTCGTGATCACCTTGAAATCCGTCCTGCCAGGGGGCTCATGTAAGCATTGTTGGAAAAGAGATACTGATCACACAAGTGGGGTAATTATAGCATTATGGAAAGCCATATCATTTCCATCAACTGTTTAACAAAACACGAAGGAGGATTTATAAAGACCATTTCAACCTTTTTGATTTGTTTTGACGCTTTTTGACATTAGTTTTCTATTCACTGGACTAAAAAGAAATGGTCAATATAGGTAAAGACTGATATTGATAAATATCGATTAGTTGAAACTGTCACACTGTGCAGTGTTTTTCTTTGAGGTTTACCTTCCATTACAGGTTGATATCAATGTCCTTGTTTGACTGTGGCTAAAGGACAGGACCAAACCCATAGGGAACAATGGGTTTTTGTTAGCCTAAAGTAGGCAAAGAGTTTTGGGTAATGAAATTTGATTGAGCGACTTTATACAAATATGGATAACTGTCTATTTCATTAGCTTTTTTGACTCTTGTATCCCCAATGTAAGGGTTTCACTCAAAGGTTTCAGTCGTCTTGTGGAATAACGTACTTCAAACAGTGTCTCTCTGGAAGGTTTGGCTTTATTTACACAAAAATTGAACTTAAATGCAGCCTTACTTGGCAAAACAAAACAAAAAAAAACATAAACAGTCCAGGTTTTCTGACAAACTTATAACTTCCCCTTTTACAGGAATCCCTCTCCTTTAGGGTCTCAAGGGTCTTTTTAGTCCAGCCACACCGCAGTGCTTTCTTAGTTTGTCTCCAAACGGACCCCACCCACAGGGTTTTTCCACCTGCCTTTTAACACTGCTACACTACAGCTGGGGCCAATCTTAAAAACTGGGCGGTGCTACAGCCATATGAACAGAGTGTGGGGGAAATGTACCTTCCCTCCCACAGCACACCTTTATATCCACTACACCCTATATATACAACATATACTGTTCTTCAGAAACGACACTGAAGCTGTATGGGGAAACATTGTAAATCTTGGCTATTAATGCAACAGTGTGTTAAAAATGTACCTATTATGTTAAAATATGCTTCATTCTAATACAAAAAGGTAATTGCACTATTTGATTGAAATAAAGGTATATTTTGTATTTGTGCATGTATAAATATATATGTCAGCAACATACTAAAACTAATTGCTTCGTGAAATGTTTTCTATTTTCCAAAAATTGTTACACCTCATGGATTTGGTGGTTTCCAGCCACTTAAGATAACTGTGATTGAACCTATGTCACATGGCAAGTCCAGAAATATTTTTAAAATCTCAGAGTCAGCTGAAAGAGAAGAGTAGCTTTTTATATACTAAAGTATGAGGGGGTTATTCACTAAAGTTCAAATTGTTGAGGATAGGTGCGAATTCGCTTGATAAAGACAGTCGCAATAGGCTGCTACTGTCACAGTGGTGTCTTTATAATGAGAATATTGTCACAGTCGCGACTTTATTATGGGAAAATTGTTGCATTAGTAACACTAAAAACTTGTCGCGACTTTACAATGGGGAAATTGTAGCGGATTTGCTATGGGAATCCGCTGTTTGCGAATTTGAGAGACGAATTCGCACCTTAGTGAATAACCCCCTGAATGCGTTTCATATGAAGGTGGTTTATTTCCTAAACAAGCTACAAAAATGAAAGAAAATGTTGAAGGGGATTTGGCTTTATTTGAGGGCAGGACATTAAAAATATGATCCTCAATAGGTCTTTCCATACCTCATAAATAAAGATCAGTAATAAAATAATTACATTTACTAGAGCTGCTAATTTGTTTATATAAGATTTATTTGTGGATATTTCTTTCAGTGATTCAAATTTCCCTGTATCATACATTGGTCCAATTTTACAGCCTCCCTTGCCAATGATCTGAATATTGTCTGATGAATGAGAACAAAACATAACCTGACAATATCGGACAATAAATTCTATTGTTTTCTTCATTTCATAAAAAAAAAAAAACAACAGAAGTCAATATTCCATTCTTCATTTAAGTTGAGCAGCCAGCAAACTAATGAAGTCATGACAAATCATTCATTAATTGTAGTCTAACAAAGAATGATGATCTGCTCTTGGAACTTTCAATACTTGAATTCACTATTGACCAAAATGAAAGAAATATTAGCTTTGGCATTGCCCGAATCATTAACTCGGTGATGACATGGAATTAATTGGTTTTCCACTCTTACTTCCTCTTTTTGGTCTCAGCTCTGAATGAAAACCAATAACAATCATATAACAGAGATCTTTATGGAATATACAAAGCTTGCAACTTTGCCTGTATTATGAGATGCAATTATTTTAGCACCAATAACAACAACAACAACACAGATATCACCTTTTTCCCCATGATGCAGCAACCATTGTTCTGTTTTAGCTTGCTGTTACCAGTTAGTCCTACAGTCCTATTCTTTAAAGCAGCTGTGCGCAAAAGTGGCAATAAAAAGAAAATTTAATACAATGGCAACAAAGGGTACATGGCATTCTACTATTATTACTGATCATGGGTGTTCATTTATGTTTTGCGTGATGACACATTTGGATAGTGGGAGCCACCATATTGGGAATGCTTGATATACAAATCTACATACAGTTATGGCTATCCCAGATATACAGTGGCGAACACACTTAACATCACAAAACAGCCACTTCTGCAATGGATATACTGATATGGGGCAAAATAGGGTGACTGCCTTTTACTACTCAGTAATAAAGAATTACTTGGCACAAAAATAGCACAATTCCTATTATCTGTTTTTGTCCAGGTTGTCATTGTATGGTGGCCATATAGTCTGTTGATGTTGGAGTTTTATAGACTTATTTTATATGTTTTTTTTGTTAGCTGTTGGAAAAAAGTTTAGTTCTAATTTTTTTTGTGTCTTCTCTCTAACTATTGTCAGCTAAATATTTAATTTGTGTCCTAATCCAAAATGATTAACCAGACAGACGATAGTCTTATTTTCTTGTTTTGTTCACAGGTTGTCTTGTCAGATTGTTGAACTACAACAGCGACATTGTTATTACCTTTATTTTAAGGTTCTGCTAGCTGTGCGCAGTGCTGTGCGCAGTGCTGTGCGCAGTGTTGCACAAAGAATATTATTAGGTCTAGTCAATCACTACCAAGTAAAACATGCAAATTGCAATCTACCGGCATAGGGGAAGGGGGGTTGTAATGTAAAGTGTAATAAGCAGTATCAATACATGGAAAATAACAAATATTAAAAATTGATTTTTACCTATTCAATGCAAAACAAGGTTAACAAAATAAAATACAAGCACATTATCATCACTTGCTCTATATTGCTTGCTCCATCATATTTTCTCTGATAAAACGTGGATTTTAGGCCAGGTTAAAAGCACCTCATCTGAAAAATAGCCAGCGTGACCCTGGCCAAAACAGAGGATTAATAAAAAGAGTTTAGGAATACTTAGTGATCCTCTGTCTGTAGTAAACCAAGTTATCATTGTTTATAGAAATGCAGTCAAGGCTGGTTAAAAAGCAAAATGTTGCAGGTTCAGCAGGAACTGAGGAAAGTGTTGGAGCCTTGCCATTAGCCTGTGATTCCAGTGTAAAGCACAGGGGTACTAAATGGAGCTCAACACTAAAAAACTACCAGCGACAAAAGTGCAACCTTGGGAACTGCTAGTGTTCTGAAGTAGTTAAGAAAAAAGGTCACTTAAAAGATAGTGGAGAGGAGGGAGAAAATGTAAATAATAGATTAGTGCAGGAAAGCAGGGCTGCAATGTCTCCAATGACAATAGTTTTCCCCCAACTCAATCACCCTGCTGCGTGAAATGCGTAGGTGGGTAGTTGGATGGGGTAGTGGCCTGCCCACTGAGGAGGTAATATCTCTGCAACTTTTTTTACAAAATACATCTTAAAAAGAAAGATATTTAGAGGGCAAAAACTTGAAAGACTCCGGAGGCAAAGAGAGAGTAGTACTGGCTAAAGGTAACACAGAAGACATATTACAACAAGTAGAATTACATTTGGTGGACCAGGAAATGATTTGACTATTAGACTAATCTACCACAGGATTATGAAGTGTCAGCCAAGGGAGACCAAGAATCACAGGAGTTTAAGGAGCATTTATTAGCAAAAAAAGAAATACTTTCATGATGAGAATCCAACAGAAAATTTTATTATGCAAGTAGAGGAAGAGATCATTTCACCAGACAGGGGTTTATCATCCACAAAAAACGCATGGAAAGGAAAGGACAACTGAAAAGTTGGTAAAAGATGTAGCTTGACAAAGGGGGTGTCCATAAAATTACCAGCAATAGAGTCCAGAAATGCCCATGTCTGAATAGGAGAAACAGGAGAGACAATGGTTACAGGGAGCATTACCTGATGAGAAACAGGTGAGGAAAAAGACTGATTATGGCCTAGGAGCCTCCCTCCAAGCATACTTAGGCCTTGGAGTTTCCCAGCTTAGAAGGACAATTCCTCACAAAGAGACTCTTGCCCCCGCAGTAAAGACACAAACCAGAGGTTCTCCGGCAATAATTTTCCTCTACAGACAAGCGAGTGGCCCCAATCTGCATAGGTTCCTCTGGAACATTAGGAGTTGTGATAGCAGGTTCAACAGAAGTGGAGGCAGAAGGGAAACTCTGAGTCAGTTTCTTTTTTCCAAAAAGTGCTCTCTCAAATGATTGTCAACTTTTATGCTTAGGGTCATCATGTTGTTCAGCTGAGTGGGGAGATTGTGGGAAATGAGGTCATCTTTTAACTGGTCCAAAAGACCCTGCCAGTAAGCTTCTACCAAGGACTTATTGTTCCAACCTCGCTCTGCGGCAAGAGTACAAAACTCTTTGCCATATAACGCTGTGGAACGATGAACCTGCTCTATCCGGATAAGCTGAGTAGAAGCTGCAAAACCCGCCCAGAGACATCAATCACCTGACGACGTGCCGCAATAAATGAGGAGGAATCAGCCACAATAGGGTCATTGCGTTCCCATAAAGGGGAAGCCCAAGCCAAAGCATATCCTTCAAGAAAAGCAATCATAAATCCAACCTTAGCTTTTTCAAAGGCAAACTGGGACAGAAGTAGTTCGAAATGGATTTGACACTGATTAACAAATCCTCGACAGGCCTCAGGATTACCAGAAAATCTAGGCGGTGGTGGAATACTGTCAGGATCAAGGAATAAACTGGTTGTTTATTCTGTCAGGAACAAAGAATAAACTGCTCGTTTATTCTGTCAGGAGCAGGAGCAAATGCTAAGTTCAGAAGGAGACCTTGGCAAGTGTCTGGAAACAGGCAAGGACACAGATGACAAACCACTGAATATCTTGGCTTGGAACAAATGGTTACTGTGCTGGATGTAGAAAACTGTAATTCTGACTTTGAGTACTTTGCATGAGTACTAATGCAGGAAACACAAAAGGTTTTATCCAAAGAACATGGCTCTTTAATGAAATCCAAAAT
>WMED01019019.1:0-12542 GCA_019650415.1 Pipa parva | reverse complement strand
TGTGGCGCTCCTCTCTATCCTCAGCGTGTCTCCTCTATCCTCAGCGCGGCTCCTCTATCCACGGTGCGTCTCCTCTATCCTCAGCGCGTCTCTGCTTCCTGCACGCTGATCAGCTGAGCGCCAGCTACTGATGGCCCGGAAATCGTGGTTGGACTTGGCGCATCGCTGGAACGCTAAAGGTAAGTGCAGCTGGGCCAGTCAGAGGGGGTCTGCGGGCCGGATGTGGCCCCCGGGCCGCTAATTGAATAGCCCGGCTATACAGTATTCTGTGAATCAGGAGTCCCTCAGTGAATTGTGGGAATCTATCATTACACAACCTACAGTCTTGCAATATATAACTTAGTGGATATCAATGTAATTAAAGAGTTGACATCAATAGACTTCAATAGACTTGATCTCTAGGGAGAAATGCAGTTTTAAAGAAGGAATCTCCACTTTACCAAATGAAATAAATAGCAGCTAATAAAAGAGTGACAAGGCCATTTAAACACATTATGACTGACAAAGAAAAAGATGAATGGGAAGATCATAGTCCCATTTAAGTCCCCTAGGTCTTTCTCAGAAACAGAGATTTCCCTGCTTACTAGGTAAATGGAGAATTTGAACTTCACTGATTTACAACAAGAGCTCGTCTTGTAAATTGTTTTAGCACTCTAAAGTTAAGAGCATCTCTTCTGGCAGATAATCAATAACCATAGATGTATCCAAATTGAATCTTCCAGGGTCTGGGGAAGTCACAACTGCTAGGCAAGGGGGTTCTTAAACATTTTTTTACCAGGACCTCAACTTGTTATAATAGCTAACACCAGGCCTAACCCACGGGAAATAGTACTACTTTAATTCGAAATTTGGCCACTACTGATTGCTTTTTCCATTTGTCAAAAACAATAGTCACTACATGCTACTTGAAGTTTAGATCCTAAAAGTTTATCCACAGGTACCAAAGTGTATGTAAACAATAAACGATATGTTTCTAACATCTTAGCCATGTAAATATTCCTCACCCTGTATGACTCTTGTTAAAACACAGATCTATTGTTTTTCATATAACAGCAACAGTTTCTATACAGCTTTTTATGGTAGGCCCTTGAATTATCATGTAGTGCAGTGAATTCACTTTGGGAGACAAATGCATTCTTTGATAATTATGTCCCACAATGGTCTCTAAGCCAAGAACTTAGGAAGTGGGAGCTACAATAAGCATAGGTACTATTACAGGGGGGAGCACTGACATCTCTGGTGCACCACATACTATTTTTTGATTGACTGGGTGGTTGATGATGTAATTACTGATGTCACTGGTGCTCAACATACTTTCTCTTGATTGGCTGCATGCTGGTGACAAAGGCAGCCATCAGGCACTGGGCTAGGGAGATATCTGTATCTGTCTATGGGCTTTTTAAATACAGATGTGTGGATTTGGTTATTTTTTAGGGTTATGGCAGTATCAAGGAAGTGGATGGCAACTCCATTTTTTAAGTCAATTGTGGCATGGAATGTGGTGAATTTTTCAAAATAATATTTCATCTCCTCTTCCCTATGTGTCCATATCATAATGATATCATCAATGTATCAGTAGTAGATATGGGGTTTATGCTGTGATGTGGCCAGAAATGTCTCTTCCAGGTCTGCCAAGAATAAGTTTGTGTACTGTGGTGCCATTTTGCTTCCCATAGAGGTCCACATGAGTCCTTATTTTATGTAAAGAAATTGTGTGTGATGAAAAATTCAAGAAGTGTGGTTAGAATATTAGTGATGTATTCTGGGTCTGGGGTAGATGTGATAAATTTCTGACATGCTGCTATGCCATCTTTATGGGGTATATTACTATATAATGGCACCACATCCATAGTGACAAGTAGGGTGCTTTTTGTAAGTTGTGTACTGTTCAGTTTGTTTAGGAAGTTTGTAGTATCCTGTATATAACTTTTGGTGCTTTGGACGAAAGGCTTCAAATGTTATTATTTTTTTTTTGTTTGTTTGTTTTCTTAGACCAATGCTGGGGCCGAACAAAGGATCCTCTGGTGCTCTGGTGGGACAGTCCAACCCTGCTAGGGGCAGGGACCACTCTGTAAGCATGCCTTCTGCAGGACAGTACCATTTTTTTGTCCTATCCTGCGTAATCCAGAACACTTGGGAGGCATACTTACAGAACTTCCTAATTAAAAGAAAGAAAGCCACATTTGTCATAAGCATAAATCAAAGCAGTGCAAATCTGTGTTCATTTAGACAAGCACAGTAAGCTCTACTAAAAACAAAAGGCAAGTTATTTATAATTTCACTTTAACCCAAGATATCCTATGCTTCAAAGAAGTATCACAAAAATGTGTATTATCCATTACCTGCACACTTGTCCTAATCCTGGTGTACAAAGCATTTTGCAGAGCACAAATACATCATCCTATTACCTCTCCATTCTGTAGTTCACTAGTATTATTATTTTATTTGTACGTTTGTTTTTAGTACTTGCGCACAGTATTTGGACACTTGTACTATGATTAATGAAGTCCCTTATGGCTTATATATTTATATACACAATTAGAACTGTCAACTATTAAGGCTTACATTTAATTAGGCTACAGCAATTTAATCACTTAAATAGCTAAAATACCATCAGCCAAAAATATAAAACAAGATGTACTTTTTCCACATACTATTGCCTTTATCAGAGGTCTGAATGAATAATTAAACGTGAAGTTGTAGTACCTTCCAGAGGAATTTAGTGGCTTATACAAAATAAATCAGACAATGAAATAGAAGCAACTTGACAAGATGACATTTTTTTTGCAAATGCTCTATTTAAATAACCGCCATGCCAAACACAATGGGATTTTTTTTTTTCATTTTCTTGGTGTTACTGGTCCTTTGAAGAAGAAGACAAAGAAGAAAAAAGAAATGAAAGGAACTTCCAAACTAAATGGTAAGATAAGCGGCTCCTATATCTGTTACAACTGAAACAGAAGAGATCAGTTTAGGAATAGTTAAAAAAAAGAGAATTAATAACACTTTGCAAAGTGTAGTACAGAAGGTCAGTCCCCCCCAGAGTTGCTCCTAATGTGACTCCTGATGAAGAAAGCATTAGGTCATCTGCTTCTGAGGGAATGTGGGAGATTAATCTTGTCAAGTTGAGTAAATATTGGTGTTTTAGTGCTCCTCCAGGCTAAAAGAGTGTGAGTTGCAAAAAATGTACAATAGTCTTTGCACCTTTAAATAATGGAGGTGGGTAACTAAAATAGATACTTTTTGGTTTAGTGGGGTTAAATTAGGTTAAAAACAAACTTATGGCAGAACATCCAATTGTGCATAAATGTGGCTATTTTTAGAATACTGTCTCCAACACAGTGACATAACTGAAGATTCTAATCAATGTGATATGCAGGAAGCCATTTACCATTCTGAATGTATGTACATAGAGTTGTCCCACATGATTTAGGCAATAAGTGAGTGACTCCTTAAAGTGAGAGAAAAGCCTTCTTACATTAGTGTGGTATATCTATAAAGTAGCTTTCTCATACAAATGTGCAAGAGGATCATGTGTTATTTGTAATATAAGGATTATAAGGATTATGTGTTATTTGTGATAATGTAATAACCCATTATCTTTTTAAATGGATTCCAGGGTAAAGTGCATAAAAGACCATTCATTGTAGGAAGGGGAAAGGAAAGGCCAGTGGTATTTTTAGTTGTTTTCGGTGTTCTGTATGCTGTAATGTTGAAAAGTTTTTTGACTAGTTAACGCTGGAGAAACGGCAATTTTTTTAATTAATATTTCTGTTTTCAATTATTTAACCAAGCTGTTCAAAGCGAACTTTATTGCCCAACAGTGTTCCCCTCTCTCAGACTGGCATAAACTTTAATTCCCTATGTAGTTGGTCCTGTCAATTAGTTACAGTCTAAAATGTTTTCCCATCGAAAAAAGAGTATTGATTTGAAGTGTAAGGTCCACAGTCTGGTCAAATTTGTCTAAACCAGAAGATTATGGGAGTTTCTATGCATATCATTCATTTCAAACTACATGCCTATGAAATACAATGTCATTGGTTATATGTAAACTAATGGTTTGTTTTCAAAAAACGTGTATTTTATGAGTTACATTTTCTTAATGTGGATCAGCGGTTGCTAGAGTGCATCAGATGCATTTAATTAGTCTCCAAAAAGTAAAGATGAACAGTCAAAAATACTTTATGTGATCTGAGAATTTACCAAAGCTTTTTATCCTTTTTTTTTGCAAAAGTATCCCATAAATGTTTAGAGATATGCTTCCAAAGTCTGCAGAACTGCAACTCCCAGAAAGCCTTTAATGAGCAGAAAGGGGTTTTTGATCGAAACGCCTGCTCATATTACTCATGCCAGACCTCATAAACAACATTTTTTTTTTAATTTTTGTAATACAAAAGAATTGCCCATATCAACAGTGATATATTTTCTATGCTTTTGGATCTACTCTTTGATTTAGGTGCACCCATGTCAATTTAAATCGACCTCTGCATCTCCTTGATACATGACCATAATGGAATCTGGCATGAAGTGTTGCTCGACATATCAATCGTCATGCTAATCTGTTTCATCACCAGGAAACAGCAGATAAGTATAATATATCCATCGTCCTCTCTGACTTGCAAAGGTTTTACATTTATTGTACTATTTTCTATTTTCCATCTGTGTTCCAAAGGGCTCCAACTGACAGCTCTATGCACACAACATCTTGGCCAAGGTTTATTTGAATTCATTTGTTTGGATAACTTTTCTTAGGTTTAGGTTTACAACTTCCTGCCAAGCCTCTAAGGTTTGAAACCAATTATCGGAATGAAGTTGGCTTGCATCAAGATGGCTCTATTGAAACCTCATTTAAAGCAAACTGTGTGTGCTTTTTTTTTTCATTGCTTCTTTTATAGTAAAACAGAACCACAAGGGGGATTGCACAGTTTGATGAGCTGTATAATTCAGTTCTGCTGGTTTATACAACCTTTAAAAGGAAGTTTGCAAATATCTTCACAAAATATGGGTTGTGCAAACACCATAATTAATTATGTCTTTAGTTGTTGTTTGTAGTTTTGAGTTATACCAGAAATTTCTATCAAAAACATGTTTTTTCTATTTATTGCAGATGTGGAATATATAATTAGTTTATTTTTAGACATATTGTATCCATATGCCTGATTGCTGATTCCCCTAGTTGCTGCAAACTGCAATCCTTCCCAAGTAAAGACTGAATGAGCATGCTAGAGGACAGCTGGAGGGCAGAAAACAAGGTATTACTAAACTACAGAATGTTATATTGAACCGTGTTTATCTTCAAATAGCTAAAAATCAATTTATCTGCAAAGTTGTCAGATTTATTGTGCCTAGAGTTTAGTCCAACTAAACAGATGATCATGGCTAGATTAATGCAAGTCAAGGTCAAATAGTGCAAAAATTTTAGCACCCATGATTGTGCCCAACAGATGTACACCAATGACAGCAGACACTATGGTAGTCCAAGTGATGAGATCAAAATCTCTGTAAGATAGAAATGTTTTTGTACAATCACCAATATAATGTACAATGACTAAGGGGTGTAGTATTACCCCAATGGGGCAACGTGCGATTTTATTATTATAATCATTATTGGCTCTGTTTTTTTTTTTACCAGCCTCTGTGCACACTCTGAACTGGATCTGTTACAAAGACATTTGGAAAATATTGGGTTGTTATTGTATCAAAATTTTGGATCAGCAAACAGAAGAACTTTTTATAGTATTATAATAAAAATGGGTTTTACTGGGGCCATCTGTTCACTCCTGCGATACCGCATTTTAATTCTTCATTCCATTCCAAGCTATCTCCTGAAGTGATGTCTTTCTTAATTTGCCTACAGCTTCCTTTATTATAGAGTCCAGATAGCTATATAGTAGCCATACAATGATATTAGTATTCTGCAAAGGTATCTGTAATGGGTTTAGAGATTAAATGGTTTTGTCCAGATGCCTGTTAGTGAATTTTAGATCTGTACTGAAGGGCCTTACTTAATTGGGCCAGACAATTATTGACTTTTTTGCCTTTTAAAATTGATTAGTTTTCATTCTACATAATTTAAAGTCTAAGGTATTGCATTTGCAGACATGATCCTTGATGTGTTGCATCAGCCTTAGTGTTTATTTTGATGTTGAATTGAAATCATTTTCTATCATTGCAGATTCAGCTAATTGTTCTACTGATCATTGGCATCTTTTTGTTTGCTCGCTTAACACTTCCTTTACTTATTATTTTTGGGTCATTTATCATACATTGTCAGTTTATGGAAGGCCAAAGGTTTTTATTTAGCCTCTACTGAGGGTAACAATTAGATTTCAATACAAAATAAATCCATTCCACTAATACTTATAACCACTTTTTACAAAATATTTTTATACACACAATTATACAAATATTATGGTAAAAGGCACATGGATCAATAGCTCTATGCATCAACAGTACCTTAAAATCAAGTCCCCCAGTGCTCAACGCCCATTTAACAAATATCAAAAACCTATCATATTGTATGTTGTTTATTGCACAATATAGAGGTAGATTTTTTTTTGATCTGGAATGATTTAGATCAGTAAGACATTGAGTAATGTTTTGTCCTTGTAGCTATAGAATCTGAGATGTCTAGAGAGGTTGAACAGACAATTCAGATAGAAAAAGTCCCGGGTATCTACTTTGAACAGGGCTTATCAGTGTGTGGCATGGATAAAAGGCTGGTCAGAGTTGACCTTTCTATTTAAGGTCCTAGGGTGCCTGAATTATGTAAAATACCTTGCCATCAAACCATCAATAAAAGGATTTAAGGGAAAGTAGCAACTATAAGAAGGCCCATAACTTTACTAGTCTTGGAGGGTTTAATTGTCAGTCAACAAATTACCATGAAATGAGTACAGAAAAAGGTTTTGTTTTCTCCTTGTTTAGGGTAGAAAAATGCGTGACCTACATGTTCACTGTTTTATTGAGCATTGTATGATTAGACCTGGGGTTTGTACTAATTCATCATTTCACCTCAGATATTTTACATTTTCAGTTTGCCACATTGCCGCAGAGGTTGCTGCAGAGGGCATAACTGAACTTAGGTCTGTTCTACAGAAAACACTTTATCCACATACTGTATGTGCACATTGTGCAGTAACAGATTGGCATTAAAAAGAACAGTGCCTCAAATTTATAGTTACTATATTCAACCTGTGCTTCCAAAAATTCTAAATTGGGTCTATAAGGTAAGATATTTATCTATTTAGCATTTAATTGTCCTTCTTATATATGTATTATCTAAAGCACTACAGGAAACAATGGGCCTGGGTGTGGTCTGTTTATCAACATGGCTTCAGTCGGTAAAGATAAGATAAAAAAACATTAAAATTCATTATTTCCGTTTCAAGGACAATATTTTTAAAAATACTGTGTTTGAATAATTGTCATGCCAATACAACTGGAAATCTGTTAGTTTGTTTTTTTTTTTCTGGTGTTGCTGGTTCTTTAAGCAAATAGCAAAATACTGTTTAATGGGAATGGGATTCAGCAAGATTACACTCCTATGTTAGACCAGGCAGAATAAAGTAAAATTATCCTGGGTGGGCATCAGAGGTCCCCCATGGAATAAAGCCCTCCTTATTGTACAGAGGACAAAATTACAAGTCCCACCTAACATTGTGAAAAAGCGGTTTTCCAGCACTCCATTCAGTGTAAAATAATAGCTTTTATTCCAACCATATAAGTTAAAAACAATAAAAACAAACTATGCCTACGCGTTTCGTGCGCAGCACTTATTCATGGCATGAATAAGTGCTGCGCACGAAACGCGTAGGCAAAGTTTGTTTTTATTGTTTTTAACCTATATGGTTGGAATAAAAGCTATTATTTTATACTGAATGGAGTGCTGGAGAACCCCTTTTTCCTTGTACAGCAAGACATCCTGATGCTCCGAGCACCCGATTTTACAGATTGTTAAGAGGATTGAAGCGGTTGGTATACTTTATTTTCCACCTATCATTGTGGTCCTGTAGGCAGGGAGGAATTATATTGGGACATGCCCCATACAATTTCTTATAAAGAGTATAAAAGTGAGCGCTTGTAACTTTGCTTGCATTTTCCTAGTTTGGTCAAATTTTGGGATCCTAAAGAAGAAGACAAGAAAGGAATTACTTCAACCCTCCTTTAATTCTAAGGGAAGAAATCCCACCCAACCCCAGATAGAGTAATCAAAATATATGCTTGGATCAAGAATCCACTTCTATTATGTTGAACTTGTAATGTTACTGTATTAAGTAAAGGTACTGAAGCCTCTTTTGAACTCATTTAGTGAATTTTAACATGGAGATTTCCACAGAAAGAGAATTCTATAATCTCAGTAAAGGCCTGGTTTCTAATTTGACTTTAACTTCTACCTCTAGATATAGAAGATTTCCCCTTGTTATTTACAATCCTTGGATTAAATAGATCATGGAATAGATTTCTGTATTGACTCTTGATATATTTACACATGGTTATTAGGTCACCCCAAGTCCTCTTTTTTCTAAACTAAATAATCCCATTTTGGGAATATTACTTATTACTGTGACCTGTCAGGATAACTTGGTGTTTGCAGGGCACCACAGTGGATTTAGCACTGGCCCCACCCTTAACCCCCACAAGTAGGTATGGCCTTTGCTGTAAGGGGATCCCCTGTTGTGGCCCCTGGGGGAGCCACAAACTGGTGGTGCTGAAGTGCTGGCAAAGGAGTAAGAGGGAACTACCAAGAACAGTATCACAAAAGCCAGGTAATGGGAGAAAGAGACCAAAACTGGAGACAGGATAAAAACAGGTAAACTGGAATCACAAGGAGCAGCATTAATGCAGCACAATCAGAATACAGGATAGCAGGAACCAAGATCTATAATCAGGCAATGAAACAGACAGCCTGCTGTGTATATATAGGCAAAGTTTAATGGGGATTGGCTGGCAACAAGCTACCAGATGGGAATGAACAAGTCTTACAATACAAAGCACCTGTACAAGGTGGTAAAAGAGAGAGCAGGACTGGAATCAGGTACTAACAAAAAGTAAGGAATGAAACCTCAGGTGGCTCCATGGCACACAGAGACATGATCACCATCTGGGAACAGAACGTCCAGGGTTCGAATCCTGGGACCGGAGTGACTGTTGTTTACATGACCCACTTATACCATGCATTACTTGTGTTTGAACCCAATTAAACTCCTCTATGTCTTTCAAGTACTCTTGTGCACAATATTCTATGTGTGGTCTGACAATGATTTGTATATTGAATGAACTATGTTCTAGTCCTGTGCATCTATGCCTTTATTCATGCACCCAATGATCCTAATTGCCTCATCGGCAGCAGTTTGATGCTGTATTCTAAAATTAAGTTTATTTTCAATTAAAAATTCATAAATCCCTTTCCATATCAATTTTAACCAGTGCTTTTCCATTTAGTAAATTATGCTGACATGTATTCTCCCTTCCCATATGCATAACCTTACATTTATCAGTGTTAGGGGTCCTCTTCCCCTTGTCTGCTCAAGATTCCAACTTACCCAGATCCACTTGTTATAAAGAACTCTCCTCTTCTGTGTTAATAGCTTTGAACAGTTTTGTATTATCTGCCCCAAATTAAATATCTAATTTTTATATTAATCTTCCATTTTCTACCATAGACCTAGTTGCTAATATAATTAAAAAAAAATTTCCCCATACCAAGCATTCTCATTTATATACGTACAATCTTTTTATGTGTATCAAATTCTTTAAAGAAAATTAAGGTCTCAGTCTAGTCTGGAAATGATCTCATTATAGAAGCTGATTACATCAGTATGGAAAGATCAATACATCCTAACCCCATGATGATATGGAGTTACACATTTGTTTACATAGAGGTACAACAGTATGTCATCTCTTAAAGAAACCTTCAAATATTTACATACAATAAAAGTAAAACAATCACATTTTTGACACCTTTTTTGGAATATTCCTAACATATTTGTTAATCCCCAACTATCGAAAACAATAAACTGTCAATATTGCTAATTCTCTTAACAGAGTGTATACCATCTGGACCCAACCTTGTTTCTATTTGAATCTTTTTAAGATAGTGCTGTGCTTCCTCCTGGGTTAAACATGTTACATTTACTGAAGAGTTCTCTTTATAACACTATAAAAGAACAAGCAAGCCTTACTTGTCTCTGGCATGTGACGCATAAAATTAAAGAATATATCGCAGCTCCCCTTCCTCTTCTGCTGGTCCTCGTTTATCCATTTCTATAGAACTGTTCTTGACTAATAAAATAATATAATAATTGCAAGTTATTAGGGGAAGTTTAAGTGACACCTATTGTTCCGCAAAGGAGCACTAGAAATGGAGGTAAGGAGCTTCAGCAACCCCTCTATACAAATGTACTTATTTTGTCATATTTTATTGGGTGCTGCATTATCTCTACAATTATTTTTACTATGGTAAATAATCTGCATTATAATTCACAAGGAGCTATTCCCTTGATTTGTCCTCCTTTCCATCAGCTGATTATATGTCCCCTCTGTTAGTGTTAGAGTTCTGCTGACTAACCTATTGTCATTAGTGTATGTAGGAAATGAGTTAATTACTGACAGTAATATCATTAAAGGGAAAGGGCAGCCAGGTGGAAAACTACTGACAGCAGGAAGTGGGGTTGCCAAGTTCAGCAACTCTCCAATCACATGCTCAAAAATTAAAACTATAATAGGTCAAAGGGAACTGGAAATCTTGAGGGCAAATATTTTTATAATGATGTCCTAGATCAGACATGTTTCTTTTATTTAAACAGCACAAGAGGTGAGTTTGTGTTGTGGAAAGGGGCACTGCAATTGAAACCCCAATTTAGATCAAGGTTCATATTATATGTATATAAACAAGCTAAAGTTGTCGTTGTAAGCTTTACTTTACAATAACAATTTATAGAAATTGATAATACTTATACATTCCTATTAAGATCTTAGAAACATTCTATTTTACACTAATATAGACTGACTGATTCTACAGGACCTGACTGAATTTTGTATCCTGCCTATTTAATCAGTAGCAGCTGCACCCAACATTCCTACTAGCACAGTTGTTTCTAAACATATCCAAGTAGGATTGCGCTAATGCAAAATGCATCCAATGTGCACCTGGATGGGCTGCTGCGCAAACAGCTACACTGCATAGTAGCCTGCTTACACTTCACAATAAATAGATATAACCTTTGTATTATAAAGCATAACATAACATTTTTAATTATTTATAAAAAATAAAAAATATTAAAAGTCACATGAAAGTTCTATGACCTTTAATAATCTTTAAATTACACAATGCAGAACATAAGCCTTTATATTTATTGGTTAAACAGAGTGGGAAACAAGCATGGAAGTATTTTACTGTGTAGCTTTTGGCTTGTTTGCTGGTAATACTTTAATAACTGTCTTTACTGTCTGTTTACTTAGGATTATATTTTGTCTTATCTCGCTTGATCTTTCAGCACTGGCAGTGGTCTGCATGTTGCCATCTAATTAGTTATGTTCTCCAGACTGCTAGAGGTTTGCCTTGTGTTTCCCACAAACATCTGCTGTCTATTTCACTTGTTTTTTTCACAGTTATTTTTATATAACTGTCACAATACTGCTAGGTAGGCTGACACTAATGAGATTACCAGGATTTAGATACACCAGTCATTTAGAACAGCACACTCCAAAGTTAAAGCAAGTATCTAATTCAAACATGGTATAAAGCATTGCACAAAATGAGTTCACTGTGATGAAAAAAACAACAACTTTGTATTGTGAAAATGATATCATCATCTGGTATCATGTTATCCAAACTAAAGAGCGGGAAACACAATCCATGCGCTGTTCTTACTCTGTGACACTTTAATAGTGTAGAAAATCTGAAAGAGAGCGCACAAACAGGCAACAGTACCTTACCAGAGAGAAAAATAATGAAAACTGAAGATAAAAATCGCAAACTCCAAAATAAAAGGAAACTGAGGTAATGCACCAATGATTGTGAACACACAAGTGATACAAACAACGAGGCCCCAACGGACATATGCTCACCAGATAGTGTGGATATGATGGCATAAAAGGTGACATTCAATGGCAGTTAAATAATGCCAGAGGAAGATAGTTACTCAAACAAATAGATCAATGTGTGTAATCCACAGGGTGTAAGAAGTTCACAGTAGCACATGGAACAAACAAAAAGACTTATAATGTGTAGAAACTATTTAATAATAAATTAAATAAAAAACAAAATCCTACTCACAAACCTGTGTATGGAAAAGCACATGTAAATAAAAGTGTAGTATGCAAGCTTGAGATCAGTGCATTCCCTACGCGGTACGCCGGCTCCACGTTCAGCTTCATCTGGAGAAAGATATGTCAAGACATGTTTCATGGAACAAGATATTATGCTCTCACCATGGAACATGTACTTGTATAATGCTCCCACCATGGAACATGTACTTACATAGTAACATAGTTTTATAAGGCTGAAAAAAGACACAAGTCCATCCAGTTCAGCCTAT
>WMED01019018.1:0-12542 GCA_019650415.1 Pipa parva | reverse complement strand
AAAGGTGCAGGTGGGGGGGCACCTAGGAAATAGTGACCATAATATCATAGATTTTCAGTTAAGTTTTAATGGGATTTACTGTCATGGGGCCACTAAAACATTTTACTTCAGAAAGGCTAAATTTAGTCAGCTTAGAGATGCCCTTACTCTCATTAACTGGGCAATGTTCTCAATAGTAAGAGTACAGATGCTAAATGGGATATTTAAAAAAAATCTTGACAACTCACTGTGAGAGGTACATACCATATGGGAATAAAATAGTTAGAAATAAAAGAAAGCCTATGTGGATGAATACAAATGTAATGGGGTGATAAATGCCAAAAAGAAAGCCTTTACAGTGCTAAAACAAGAAGGCAGTATAGAAGCACTACAAAGGTATAGAGTACAAAAGAAATTATGTAAAAAAACAAATTAAAGCAGCTAAGTTGGACACAGAAAGACTCATTTCCCAAGAAAGTAAAACAAACCCAAAAATGTTCTTTAATTACATAAATAGTAAAAAGATTAAAACTGATAATGTTGGCCCCTTAAAAAATAATGAGGGGATTATGGTAGAGGCAGATTAGGAAAAAGTAAACTTATTAAACTTGTTTTTCTCCACTGTGTTCACAGAGGAAAATGAAATGTCAGGGGAAATGAAGAGAGAGAAAGTAAACGCTCCTTTAAATGTTGAATGTATAACCCAGGATGAAGTACTACACTGTTTTAACATGATTAAAATAGATAAATCACCGGGTCCAGACAATATACACCCTAGGGTCTTAAGGGAACTAAGCTCAGTCATAGATAGACCATTATATTTAATATTTAGGGACTCTATAATGACAGGAACTGTTCCAAATGACTGGCGTGTTGCAAATGTGGTCCCTATATTCAAAAAGGGGTCAAAGTGTGAACCTGAAAACTATAGACCTGTAAGTCTAACTTCTATTGTGGGTAAACTGTTTGAAGGTTTTCTAAGAGATGCTATCCTAGATTATGAAAAAATGTACAACTCTATATCAACATGGGTTTATAAGGAATCGATCCTGCCAAAAAAATCTAATTAGCTTTTATGAGGAGGTCAGGGGGGAGTCACTGGATGTCATATATTTTGATTTTTCCAAAGCATTTGATACTGTGCCATATAAAAGGCTGGTACATAAAATGAAGATGCTTGGACTGGGGGAAAATGTGTGTAAGTGGGTTAGTAACTGGCTCAGTGGTAGGAAACAGAGGGTGGTTATTAATGGTACATATTCACACTGGGTTACTGTTAATAGTGGGTTCCCCCTGGGGTCAATTTTGGGCCCTCTTCTCTTCAATATATTTATAAATGACCTTGTTGAGGAATTGCATAGTAAAATCTCAATTTTTGCCAATGATACTAAACTGTGTAAAGTAGTTAATACAAAGGAGGAGAGCAATTTATTACAGATGGATCTAGATACTTTGCAGGCTTGGGCAGGAAAGTGACGAATGAGGTTTAACACTAATAAATGTAAGGTTATGCATATGGGAAGCAGAAATGCATGTGTAGATTATTTTCTTAATGGGAAAACACTGGAAAAATCAAACATGCAAAAGAATTATACTATGATTATAAGCACTCGAAAAAAAGTTTTTTTCACTTGAATTTCTGCACATTGAGAAATGGGATCACCCCCAAAACATCTTAAGATTGTATTTGTATTGTATTTCTTCATTTATATAGTGCTGATATATTACACAGCTCTTTACAGAAATTCATTATTCACTTCAGTCCATGCCCGTGAAGCTTACAATCTAGTTTCCTTATTCAGTCACACACATATGTTTTTGGATTGTAGGAGTAAATGGGAGTGCCCAGAGGAAACCCACGCAGGTTCGGGAGAACATACAAACTCCATGCAGACGAAGTCCAGGGTGGAATTGTACCCAGAATCCAACACTGCAATGCAGGCAGCAGTACTAACCACCCGCGCCTTAAGATGTTAAATTAACTTAATTTATTTTGCTATTTTTCCTAATAGGTAAAAAAGACAAAATCTATTCTTTGGTTAGTGTATCAAATGTAACGTACAAGGATATTTATAACTAAGACAAGTTTAGGAAAACCTTGAAGATAACCGTATCTAAGATCTGCAGCATCTAATAAAATTAAACCATTCAATAAATGCAAGATGATTACAGGTTATCTCTGTATAGTATTTATATACTCTATATATTTTTCAATCCTACAAATTAAGAAATGCTTTTAAGGAGAGAAGAATGATAAATACCTATCTCAGGAAAATCTGATTTATTTATATGCATACAGGCAATTGAATTAAAAAGAAGTTATATAGCTCAATTTATCAATTATATTGTTTGTTACTACAGAGAAAAAAACATAAATGGAAGGAAGATATTAGAGGAATCTCGTATGAGTAATTGAAATTCATTATTGGCAAGCAGTTGTCTTTTAATTCCACCTCCCACATGACTGATTTTTATTTTCTATAATACTCAGACTGTCTACAACTCCAGCATTTTTACTGAAAATGAAAGGAAGATCTGGATCAGACTGTAAACAAATTCTTAACTTCCAATACTCTTTTGATCTAGCAATATATTCATTGAGGGAACTGACATGGTTCAATGCGAACCAGGTGGAAAAATTGGCCTTTACAGTAGGCTCTCTTTATGGCAAGAAAAAAAGTGATTGCAAAAAAAACAAAACAACTTGATAAGGATTATACATACAAACAGCGCCGAATGGTTTATTTCATCAAAACATTCCATTTCAGAAAATTATTTTTCAAAGTACAGGAAATATGAATCTAATAAATAAATGCAAGAATTATGGATTAAGGCACCTTCTGCCAATGTACTGATCCATGGTAAAATTGTTGACATGTTTGTATTTAGTATGTCTGTGCACGTGTTCTCCATTTATATTGGTTTTGGGGGGTTTTCTCTATGCCCCGGGGAGGTTGTTAAGGGGAGTTATAAATGGGCAGTACGTATTGTGATGGTTTTTACGATAGTAATTTGTATAATATTTTATACAATGATTTGGATTGCTTTAATGGAATGGGTAGAGGAAAGGAAAAGTATATCTACTTACCATTTAAAGCCACCATGTGCAGGGCAAAAAAAGTTTCTGTTGCCAAAATAGCTATTTATTAAACCCTTTGCAACTAGTGTAGACACCAAAAAATATCTGCCAGGTTGAGGATGGCCAAAACTCATTATTCTCTGTGGGAGATGGTTGCACCCATAATTTTCTGCAATGGAAAAAAATAGCCAGTATCGAAAATTCACTGTATTGAAAGCAATGTAAAATGCAGTAGATTTAATGTAGCAATTTTTTTCAATATCATTCTTTTTCGGTCACAATGAATAGGTCGAAATTTTTCCTGAAGCAAGTGAAAGTGAATTTTAAATAGTTTCAGAAAGTGGAGCATGCTCAGTTAGTGAGTTTAGCCCTTGACTAAAAGAGGAAGGGCTAGGATAGCTGAAAACCTCTTCTCCAAATGCTTGTTTTTCTTCTATTGCTATGATTATTCTGCAAAATTAGTCATTTTAATACTTGTTCTACTTAATACTAGGTTGCCAATAAATAGAAAGTTTTTTTACAGGCTTTAGTGAGTCTTTAAAGGGGAACTATAGTCAAAATATATCTTTACATATACAGTGCTATACCTTTGTGAGAAGTGTTTCTCCCTAAGAGATGTTTCATGTGACACAGAATGGTTGAGTAGGCAGCACTGATAAACTCCTGCACTAGGAAATGTATGTGTCATGTGTACTGGGCAATTTTCCACAAAAAGGTACCCTACTTACTACTTAGTCCATGAGCACAAGTTACCTTTCCCTTTGTAATCTGCTGTAAACAAGCTTAATTTATGCGGTCAAAAGGTCACCACACTGCTGAACCAATAGCAGTCAGGCATCTTTTTCTTCTCATGTTGCCTGACTTGCAGAACAGAAAGAGGAGGGGGAGCAGGGGAGGAAAATGTCAGCTCTCGGGAAAACTAATTAAGGAAAGCAAACCGAAAGTATTATTTCTTCCCTAAATGTTTTTTTAACTATTTGCATCAGCAATTGGCTTAGTATAAAGGAGTTTTATGTGTATGTGTGCAGTTATATCAGCACTATAGTGCCCCTTTAATTATTCTTTAATAAAGTAATTATTAGTTTCCTACATGTATTGCTGCACTTTCCAATGAGATATACAATTGCAGCAGCCTGTACTTCTGTATTCCCCTTCCATGTTTAATGCATGTCTTGTTTGAACAGATTTGGCATCCTGCCATCAGTATTTTACCTAGTTACTATAAGCATTTTATTCTCCACAAAAGTTTCAAAATAAATATTATGTAAAAATAAAAAAAAGCAGCAAATCTGAATACTTATTGCCAATGAGAGTAAAACAAATCACAGAATGTTCACTTTAACTATATAAATTGTAAAAAGTCTAACACAGACAAAATTTATTAAAGTAAAAAAGGCCGTTTTCGACCCAAAAATTTATTTAAAAAAATTCAAAAAATATCAAAAATTTGTAATCAAATATCAAATTTTTGGAATCGTGATATCGAAAATTCAATATCACGATATTGATCTTTCAATACTGCAGTAAACTAATTTTATTTTTGTATAAATTACTATTCGATATTGCGTCAAAATTAATGACATCGTGATATCGATATTTTTGAATTGATCACATTTCACCCAGAAAGTGTTGGCCCTTTAATAAATAAGGGAGGGAGGAATTTTGGAGAGAGATGAGGAGAAAGCATATTTGTTAAACAATGAGGATGCTTTGACTGAGGGAAAATGTGTGTAATTGGGTTAGTAACTGGCTCAGTGGTAGAAAACATTGTGGTTAGTAATGGTACATATTTAGATTGGGTCAGTATAGAAAACTGGATAGACTTGTGTCTTTTTTGGCCTTATTAACTATATTACTATGTTTATCAGCTGCCAGTATCATGATTTAGGAAGTTTGTTGCATAGCGATTTTCACAGGAAAATACATAGCGCTCCTTTTAAATATAATAAATCTACAAATCAATTTCTCTTGGCAAGTCCACGCTAGGCTTTTGGATTGCTGCACTTGTAGGTCCTGATGAAGTACAAACAGTGATCCTGCTGATTTACCCTGAAGGAATAGAATGAATGTAAAATTCCAAGAGGAGGCCATATGTCTCCTTGGAATATTGTGATGTCATCTTTAGATGTTACCTGATTATTAAATCAAAATATTTCTTTTGCAGAGATTCTCATGATGGAAATATTTATTAATAAAGTAAGCGTAATAAAATAAACCAGGATATGCTTTTGACATTTAAATCTAGTCCAATAATTAATGCTAATATTAATGATGTACTTAGTATATATTTGCTAATCTTAGTAGCTAATACTGTAGGTCCAGCAATCGAAGGGAAATGGCCTGAGTGAAACAGACAATGTGCATGACTAGTTATTCTACTTAATATAAACATGGTAAATAAACTCCATGGTATGTACTGTATGTATCATTTTATTTATAAAGTGCCACAAATGTAAGCAGCGTTGTATAATTCAGCAATACAAATATAATAGAGACATGGGAAAAGTGCATTAAACAATACAAGTATAATATTACAAGGATACTTCACTTAAAGGTGAAATTTATTAAACTCCGAAAAAACGTTTGCGCTTTTCCGAGTTTAATAACTCGGGAGAATGATTTGAATTTTCTCCCGGTAAGTATCGCAAGATTTGAGTCATGCGATAATTGCCGTGACAAACTTTTTTAATTAAATATATCCATGGAAAGGTAGCTATACTGTATGGCTACCTTTCCATGGATATATTTAATTTAAAAAGTTTGTCACGGTAAGTATCGCACGAGTCAAATCTCACGATACTTACCGGGAGAAACTTCAAATCATTCTCCCGATTAAACTCGGAAAAGCCAAAAAGGCTTTTTCGAGTTTAATAAATTTCGCCCTTAAGTGCCAGGTTGTGGTTGACACAAGAGGTTGGAGGTCCCTGCCCCGTAGAGCTTACAATCTAAATGGGAGGAAGACTTACATACACAGATAGAAGGGTAATAAGAGCTGTAACAATGTGCTGAAGTAATGATCAGTAAATACTTATACTAAGCATAAATAGCTAATTAAGATATAAATAAAATATGTACATAAAAGCCAGTGATAAAAATCAGTGCTAGTGCTCCATAATTAAGGACTTATGGTAGATAGTTACTATTCATATGTAGCTTAAAATCACACTTTTATTTCAGATGATCAAAAAATAAAACAGCTCCAGTGGCTAAATGAACACAATGTGTGCATGTATAATGTACAGGTTTCATCTTTGCAGAGTTTGACGTGCTCTTCTTTTCCACGGTCACTTATCTCTACTACTCATTCAAGGCCTATTTTCCCATTAATGCTTTTTATCTCAGGTTTTTTTAGCCAAGAGCTGGATTTTATTATTATCTCTTCTGTTAATACCATGATCTCAGTGCCTCAGTAGCTCGAGTGTAAGACCTGTGTGTGGGCAAGTTACTGGGCACTGATGGAGCATATATGGAGCTGCTAAGGTTAATCTACCATTATTCTCATCAAATGTTAGGGCCGGGCCTTCTTCTTCCGAGTCTAATGCTATAATCCTCAATACCCTTGTAATCAGTGATATAAGAGGACATGTATAAAGCATTCCTAGTCTCAAACTTTATAAAAGGTAGTCCATCATTGTCTTTGTCCAAAAACTAAAGTAGAAATTCTTATATAATTCCTCTTCCCAGGGTTACCTCTCCTCTATTTTTAAAATTACTATAAATATCACAATGTTAAAGAAAAAATATGAGGATTCTCTGTCTGTTCCCTAAACCATAAATCTGGCAGAAACAAAAATGGGCTTATTTTGCCACACCATACTCCAGTTTCACTAAAAGCAGCCCTGCAGTAAACAGCAAGCAATACAGACATATTTATCATATATTATGTACAGTATTTCTTTTCCCATGATTACCTCTCCTTTAGGTATTTCCAGACTTCCAATGACAGGTACTCCCAGGGTCATTAAGCCCTACCCCTTGTTCCTTATGTTAATCCAATGGGATCCATAATCTTTCAAAGCCACTTGTATTGATTGTGCTTCAGATTCCTTTGTCTCATACACATTCCTTCAAATTTATCTGAAATCTAACAAGTCCTAATGAAGTCTGACTACATGATCTGAAAGCAAATTTATTTAACATAAAGTAATAACACAATTTTGTATTAATTAAAGTGTAAGTAAACCCTATTTATAAAGGTTGCTCCATTAAAGTATTGCAAAGTATAAAAACGATTAATCCTTTCTCACCTTTTCACTGTGCAGCACTTGTTATCCCTCTGTAAAAAATTGCCCTTGGTCTTATTTTTGGGGAAGGCCTTATTTTTGAGGGTATCTCATGTTTTTCGGTAAGGTTTACTTTCCCTGTAAATAGCATAAATGAAAACAGATTTTAAGAAGTACATGAATATGTGAATATATGTTTGTGGGTTTGCCATGGAATTGTTTAATACTTTACCAGAAGAATATGCCTTAGTTGTCTTGGTAAACTGGTGTGAAGGGTCAAAAAATACTTCTCAGTCATCAAGCAATTCAAGCAACAGAAGGCTTCTAGTGTTAAATTGATATATGGGGGGCTTTTTTTTAAACTTGGTAACATTTTCTCCTGCTGTATCGATATCAATATACCTTTAATCACAGTATTTTCCGGACTATAAGGCGCACTTTCTATGAGCACCTTTTAAGCAATCTTGGTTCATATATAAGGCGCACCGGACTATAAGGCGCAGCACATTACCAGTAAATAAACCATAGCTCAGACCGCAAGTCTGAGTAAGTATTCAACTTACGTTGGGTTCATATATAAGGCGCACTGGACTATAAGGCGCACTTTCTATTTCTGAGAAATTCTCAGCATTTTAAGTGCACCTTATAGTCCGGAAAATACGGTAGGTTGAAAGTATCTGATACTGATATTTATTAAGCCACTTAAGATCTTTTTTATCCCTATTGCCCGGTTGACAGTGCATAAAACCCATTATTCTCTATTGAGATGGTATTCGGAGATTGTATTCAGCACTACATAAATTGAGGAAATTCAAAAATGCGGCAAAAAGAAACGACGATAAGGCAGAAAACAAAGTGGTGGTATGGATCAAATCTTGGGGAAAAGGTCGGAATGGCCTTAGTAAATATCCTCGTGGACTCGGAATACAATTTAAGGTATTTTCTCCTGCTCCTTTTCAATGTAACAACCTTAAAATAAGCAATTTAATTATTGACCAGTAATTATACTTAGTTGTAGTACCCCCTGGGAGTTTCAGTTAATGCACCATTCTCTAAATATTTTACATTTTCTAAACCAAAAAAAATATAATGATAAGTTTTATTTTTACTTGTGCTAAAATGTAATATTCTTCATCCGAGTCATAAGATCATAAAGCACAATTTGTCATTTGTTAACTAGTTTGAAATCGAAACGCTCAACGCTATAGTGTACACGAATATATTTACAGGAAATGAGATATGACCGTGAGCACCAATTTGGGTCCAGATCTCAGACACAGGACTAAGAGAACAGTGGAACTGTTTCATAGCCTGGTTTTTACAGACAATTATTAAGGCCTGCTCTATGACCCAGAGCTTCAAAACAGCCACAAGAAAATATGCAACAACATCTTTTTTTCAGTCTTGCAAAGCATGGAAATATTTACACACATCACTAAAGCAAAACCTTCAATAACCAGAATTACTAACGATTCTGCAAAATTATCTATGGTTCACCGAGTCTTGACAGAAGGGTAGCAGTGCTCCACTGAACTGAGAAGCCAGCTACGTGATTCATTGTCTAATAAAGGACTGCCGCTCACTTTACCAGAAACAAACGGGGCATTTTACTTAAAATAAAAACAGGAAACAGATAAATATGTTCCAAGTTCAATTCCACCAAAAAAGATATTGCGCATAAAAATATAACTCAAATATTTTATTATCAAAATAATAATAATCACCCCTTATAAGATTCCAGCTGCTCGGCAATTGGCACAAAGTTTTAAAGTGTCACATTTTCACAAAATAAGCTACAAAAATAAGAAGAAAAAGAAAAAAGATAACACTTCTGGCAAATGATAAAATACAGAAAAATAAATTAATCTGAGAAAAGCTCCACACAAAAAAAAAACAAAACATATTTCTTTATCTTTCATTTTTCCTCATATTGTCTCACCAGTTCATTATTTGCTGAGAAATTGACCATCGCATGATTGGTCCAGCTGTATGATATTTAGTTGAATTAAAATGAAGAAAGTAAGTTTGAAAATGATGCTTAATCTTTTCCTAATACTGAACAGACTACAACATCAATTCAAGGTTGTAGCTCTCGGAAACTAAAGATTTAGGAAACAAATAATAATGTACCAAATTTATTTAGTGATAATTTGATATCGACATACCTGACACAATTTTATTCAAATTTGATTAATATCCTCCCCCTAAGTCTGTAGATTTTTTAAAAATGTTCCTTAAAGTATTAATTGCTTTAGTTTAGAAGTTCCCCAACCTTTGCTGGATCAGGGACTAGCTTTCTGGTTCACCGATCCATCAAAGGTTTGAAAGACTACTGGGAGGGTAGTCGGGGCAATCCAAGCTGCTGACCCAATGATGGTGACCTGCTTCCTGTGCACACGTCATCATCTTTTGTGCCCAATGTCAAAGAGCAAGCAGTGGTCCCTGGTCCAGCATTTGGAGACCCCCTGATTTAGATCATATTTGCATTCAACGATTCATGTTTCTGTTTAAATGATTTTCTGGTTTATAGAGGAAACTGATCTAGAAACCAGTCTCTATTTTATTCACTATACAGAGTTAAGTACAGTTTGGAGAAGCAATAGTACAGAAAGAACAGAAACAGAAAGATAAATCATGACAATGAATTATAAATAAAAAATAAATAAAAACTCAGATCATTCAATTTCAGGTTAATAGAGGTTGGTGGTTCTCTTCTTTTAATTAAACAAATGAAGCGGAACAATATCAAATAATTCATCATTCCTAAAACAAAGACTAGTAGCAAACATATTAAAATTATTGTCAACAATCCCTTTAATCCGGTCACAATTTAAACAGCTCCAAGCTGAAAAGTAGAACAACCCTTCTGTGAAAGGGTTTATTTTTGCCTGCACCTTAGATTTATACATTTTCCTACTATATTGTATGTAAAAAGAATGTTAAACATTTTAAAGAATGAAATCATTTGCCTAGCAAGAGCTAAAAAAAAAAATCAGGTTCTGTGCTTTCCACAATTAGTAAACTTAGAACTGCTATAATGATATGATCTGTTTATAAGGCTTTTACAAATAAAGCAAACAGTAAAGAGGCCTATAATATATACATTTAATGGCTTTGTGTATCCCTCAAAGGCTTTGGGGTGCGTCAGGGTCCTTGTCTAATTAATATCGCACATGCCAACCATGAATTATTATGGACTTGTTAATGTTTTTAGACAGAATAATCACATAGCGATATATCTTCAGTGAGTTATAAACTTTGCCATAGAAATATGAAACGTGAACGAGTACTTTGCATCTTTAGTTATTGTAGCCTCTGATGGATGATTTTGTGGTAACAATTTTGAAACTCCCCAAAGTTATGTGGTTTCAATTATTTCAGACCACAATTTTATTACAAAATGAAAACACTGTACACCCTCGTCTTGTATGAAAAATTATCCTTAAAATAAACACATTAAATTAGCTCTTTATAGCAGCAAGCATCACAGCCTTACTGACACGTACATAATTATTGTGTTTAATCTTATTTATTTAAGCCTCTATAGTATAACAAGCCTCGGCAATTGTATTTGTGCCATAATTGCCAGTTACAGCTCTGTCATTATTTATATACAGATGTTTGATATGACCATTATCAAAGCATTTATAAAGATAATGATAATATAAAGACTTTTTTAATTTATTTGGGGGAGAGTAAGGGGGTGAAGCTGGAGAGGGGTACATGCTGAAACATTATTATGTTTTAAATGAAGGTATCAGTCATAGATATCCCTTACAAAATGGGAGAACGATCTGATTTTTCCTGCTTCCGATTCAAGTGGGTTGACTAAAGTCTGAGGGGGGAATTCAGGAACCTCCGAAGTGAGGCGCGTAGTGTTCGCCTCACTTCAGAACAAGTGACATGCGCATGCTGATGTTCTGCACGCGGACATCAGCATGCGCATTTCAGTTGTTCCGAAGTGAGGCGAACACTACGCGCCTCACTTCGGAGCTTCCTGAATAACCCCCTGAATTGTCGCATAAAGGTGTGAATCTGCCACTTTCCCATATTCAGGTATTCAGCAAACTGCAATGTGGCAAATTGGCCAGATACCAACGGTCACACACTACACAATAGACAGCTACTGACGTGCCCCTAAGCGGGATAGGAGAAGAGGAGTCATTAACATGGGAGACAAGAAAGGAACGATCAGAAAGATAGAAAAGTCAGCCAAGAAACTGCTCAATCGTGGACCCCAAGCGCACAGAGAATGTAAATAAGAAGGGAGTGGTTGACAGTGTCAAATGCAGAGGATAGGTCAAGGAGAATAAGAACAGAAAAGTGACCCTTGGCTTTGGCAACCTGGAGATCATTTGCAAGGTTACAAAGAGCAGTCTCCGTAGAGTGCCCTGGCCTAAAACCAGACTGTAGCAGGTCAAAGAGATGGCAAATGAGTCAATCATTGTTGATAAAATGGTGTTATAGGAAGCAGCCAGCGCATCAGGATCAAAGGAGGGCAGGGGCAAGGATAGGCCAGAGGATGGAGAAGCAGCAAAGGCATGACGATCGATGGCACACCTATTGCCTATAAGTATTTTAGGGGGTGGAGGAGGTGGAGCAAGAGAGTAAGAGATAGAAAAGTTAAGAAGGTGATGATCCGAGGGAGGGGAAGGGCTGATATTGAAAGCAGAGAGAGAATTATTCTTGGTAAAGACCAGATCTAGAAAAGTGACCATCCCTGCCTATTTGTGCTAGAGTTAGTCCACTGGTTAAGGTCAAAGGAGGAAGTTAAGTGGAGGAAATGAGAAGGCCAAGATAGAGAGGGGTCATCAATGTGGCAGTTAAAGTCCCCCATAATGAGCTCAGGACTGTCATTAGAAAGCAAAAATTTTAGCCAGGATTCAAAATCAGATAGAAAAGCGGCAGGTGAGGAAGCAGAGGGCGCCTATATATAACAGCAACACATAGGGGTAGGGCAGGGGTCAGCAAACTTTGCTATCAAAAGAGCTATTTTTTCTCCTCTTCCACTAAAGAGAAGTAGTCTGGAGCCACAAAACATAACAACTTAGAAACTTTTAAAAGTTTTAGTCTTTTTTTTTAACTTTACCTGTTACAACATCAGAATACAATAAACAGAAGAAAATAATAACAAAAATAAAACATTATATAAATCAAAATTACAATGATAAATAACCTTTATTCTTTTCTGTTTCATTTGTCAAACGAGGCAGAAGGGAGCCACAACAAGCAGGCTGAAGAGCCACGTGCGGCTACAGAGC